>ML812910.1:3885-16280 GCA_009831015.1 Picea engelmannii | reverse complement strand
CGACCACTATACACAGTCGCACACTAGGCCAGGTTACACACGGATTTGGAGCTGCTCGGCGCACTCACCACTATACACAATTGCACACTAGGGGTTACGCACGCAGGCTAGGGAATGAGTATTTGCATGCACAGGAGGAGGCTAGGGAATAGTATTTGCACTCTTAGTGGAAGGGAGAGGAGGACGAGAGAAGGAGGAGAAGGAGGGAGAGGCGTACGGGAGGAGGGCATGCGGGAGGAGGCTAGGGCACACGGATTTGCAGAGGAGGGAACATGGATTTGTAGAGGATGGCACATGGTTTTCTTCCCCATCCATGGTAAATGTCCTAAGACTCATTTGTACTGTATTCTAACTTTATTTTATTCCAGGCTAGGCTACCAATAATGTTAGGGTAGGATCCGACCACCTTATTAAGAAACACCTAGCTAGCATGAGGAGACCATCTGCTAACACTTGAACTTGAACTTGAGACCACTTAGAGCCCCAATGGACTGGGCAATGATTTGGTAGTTGAAAACTCATAATGACAAAGGATTTGCAATGTGTTTTCATTATATTCAACATTGAACGGTCCTCTCTTGTATCAACATTCATGTTTGTATTGTTAACAATTAATTTAAAAGTTTAAATTTAAAATATTATATATTTCTAATATTTATATGTTTGGGGCAAGGTCCTCTATGACCTATCCCTGACATACTTTGCCATCCCTTCAATGTTTTTTGGAGTTATCTACATGTATTGGGTATGCATCCCCACATACCACAAAATTTGTGTAGAATAGCATATGTCCAAGCTTACATGGAGGCTCTCATCTCTCAAGAACCATTTCTACATACAAACGTTGTAGAGGAATATGTTCTTCTAGGTTGGAAACAAAAGGAGATGTGTTGAAGCCAACAAATCCCCGCCGCTTATTTAATAAAAATTTTGCATTAATTGAGAGGATGCCCCTTATGATTCACTTGAGAGTGGGATTTTATTTCTTTTTGGAACCCCTTTTTAGGAACACTAACACCTTTTAGATGAAAATCTTGGACATCATTGACAATGTGAACATAATATCCATGATAAGGACAAGTTTACTTCCAACCAATAGAGATTGATCTTTGTTAGAAAGAAATTGCAATATAGTCATACTTTGGACAATGCTCAATCTTTGTGGAGACTCAAATATCATATTGACTTCCTCCTCCTCTACAGTGACAAAATTTTCTCCATTCGAAGTTACTCACAAAGGTAAATCAATTCCATGTAAATAAACTCTTCTTTTTTGGGGGAAACTCTCAAGTACCATTTAGTTTACTCCTAGTTAAATGTCATTTCATTCTTCTCCACTCTCTAATAATTTCCCATTTGTCATCCTTCATTCATTGTGGATAAGGTAGCTTAAGTTCCAATGCAATGTTTCAATACCCAAAATGGAACTAATATTGCAAGTATTGAAGTAATAACAAGTATATGAAAAACTAAACACAGTGAAAACAAAGGGTTGGGGAAACCTATACACCCATGGGTAAATTAAACAACAATGAAAACAAAGGGTTGGGAAAGTCTATACACCAATGGGTGGATAAAACAACAATGAAAACAAAAGGGTTTGGGAAACCTCTATACCCATGGGTGGATTGTACAAAAAAATCCTAAAATATGGAGGAATACATCTCCATGAAAATGTCACTCAAATCGATAACAAGATTTGATTGATTGATGATAGAATGACTTACTACAAGTGAGGGAGTAGACCCTTTTCAATACAACTATCAGCTAACAACTCCCCACTAACTTAGCAGTTGATCATTAATGTGTGTAACTATCAACCCTTAACTAATTTAGTCATGAGTCATTAATATGTAACTAACAACTCTCAACTAAATTAGTGATAAGTGATTAATAACTCAAATTCATTTGGATAGTTATTAATGACCCATTGGCTACCACTTAAGGGGTCATATATTTTGATGAATGAAAGGTCCTTCCATTGCATTTGGATTTGACCACCTTACTAAGAAACCCCTAGCTAGCATGAGGATACCATATAGTAGCACTTGGATGTGAACTTTAGATCTCTCAAATTCATATCAAGTGGAATATTTCAGGCATAAAGTTCTAAGATATTAGTCCCTATGACATCCATCTATAGAATTTGACGTGGTACAATCAAAAGTATAAAGAAGTCCCCAGGCTTCAGAAGATGTTCATTGTGACAAAATTGGTGTCGCAGACCCCCAACCCTCGGGCCAAGATCCATGTAGGATCATTCTAAACTTGCCCCCTTGAGTCAAATTAGCTCTTTGATTCCAAACAAAGAATCCCACACACACACAATAGTGTTTTTCCACAGGTCCTTATGAGTATGCCACATGATTAAACACAAGGCATAACCCTAATATCCTGACCACAATAAGATCACACCCTTCGTCGAATTGGGATTTCGGGTTTTGCAATTTCACGATTTCTATTGCCGAGTTTCCAGCTCTTCAACCCACCGAAACCCGAAATGCCGAAACACCGAAATATTTGGCCGCGTCCTCCTCCACAGCTGTATCATGTTTCGTGACTTCCAGAATTTTGAAACAAAGAACCCTGACCTCTTGTCTTCAAAAATACTGAAATGTCAAACCCCAATGCGTTTAGCAAAGGCTGGCTCCCCAATGGGACTTTTCATCGATTCAGAGTTTCAGACTTCGCAACTTCGTGAATCTGGATGCAAGACTCCCAACTCTTCAACCTCCAAAACCCCAAAACGGTCAACAAGGTTTGACTCCACCTATTGACAAAGACACGCCACCTGTCTACTCCAATGTCTTCTATCTCTAATGTGGACTCCTGCCACCTATCACTCTTCCTGGATTTCAGGACTTGAACAAGCCTTCGACTGTCGTTCCCCTACAACTTCGAAATCCCAAATTCCAAAATGGCACCTTCTACAAAATCAACGGCTAATAGCCTCCCTTTAAATCTGATGACCCACAGTATTTCGGGTTTCCTGGTACCGAGAGTTCAAAACTCTCAATCCCAAAACGCTGCCTCCTCTACTTCCCGACACCCAAAGTGCCAAAATCATGAAATTTCATGCCAAATTCCTATCGCGACTCGCGACTTCAGGATTTTTTCTCCACTATGTCCTGACTCCTTGTCGTCAAGACCCCCGAAATGTCGAACTCCGAAATTTCGAAACACCGAAATTTCGAGATGATCTAACGGCTCAACTGACCAAAATAACCGGTCCATGTTGATTCTTGAAACCAAATTGATGGGTTCACTCAACTCCTAAACACCTTGCAGCTTCACTGGATCCTATGGTCCCCGTGACTTCATGAGTTCTCCACAAAGAATTTCAACCACTCGTTTCCTCCTTGACAACTTTTGTGAAATGGACCTGCGTTCTTCCACTAGAACTTAGATTTTGCGTGATAATTTTTCTCCCTCCCTTTGAACACTTCAAAGGTACTTATCCTCCTGAGCTTTCCCTTGCAAACTCAAGTCTCTCAAAAAGACACCTGCACACACTCCTTGTAGCAAACTTTCAAATAACCCCTGGTTATTTGATTTCTTGACCCTATGCACTCTTTGTAACAACAGTCTTTCACTCTTCAACCTTAGTTGATAAATTCTAAGGCTTCAAATAGCCCGCACACACCTTGCACGGCTTTTGTGCTTTACCTGCACTTCTGCTGGAATGAGATCAACGGTATCTTCCTGAGCTTTCTGAGATAAAACTCAGACTTTTGTCAATGCACACCTTGCGGGCGTTCCACTACACTCCTTGCAGGAACTCTTAGGAAGAAAAACAATTGAAACTCATTCTTCTCTCTTAGACTTCATACATTCAACATGAAATCACACATTCAACACAACATTGAAACAAATGCATAAACAGACAGAATAAAAACAATTGTAAGCATACCATTCAGTAAATGTAAACAGTAAGCATCATAACACCATGAAATCTGAGTCAAAGCTTCATATATTAACTCAATTGCTCCTATACATGGGCTCTTCTCTACAACTCTCTTTTTCAGCTCTCTTTTTCTCTTTTCTGTGCTAATGATCCAATAATACAAGGGTGAGGGTGTCTATATCCGTTGTCCCTCCTACACTCTAAACTGTCTAATCTCTTAATTCCAATCTACCTACTTTCATTAACAAACTTAAATGCCTATTACATACTACAGACGAGAGCAACGCTCAAGGTCTATTCACAATATCTTGACATAAATGTAAGTATGCTTCTAGCTATTACATTAATATCCACTCTTTAATTTTTCAAAAACATTTCAAAACGTGTAAAATGTGTGTTGCACTCCTCGAGCTTTCTTCCGCCTTCATGCTCGCTTGGTTGGCTGCTTACGATGCTCCTGCATCATACTCCCTCGCTTGAAAATTTTCATGAACTCCTGTTCATGAGCTCTTGCACGGTCTGTCCATGCTTATGAATTTCTGCTTCATCTTCCCAACTGGCATTTTCAACTGGATGTCCTTTCCATTTGACCAAGTATTCAAAATACTCCTTCTCCTGGTCCTTTTACTAACCCTCTTGTCAATTATTCTTTCCATCTTTGGCTTTTCAGCTACAGGCATTTGTTTTGTCCACTGAATTTCTTTCTGTTCTTCTTCTGCTCCTGCGTCTTCAGCTCTGTAAGGGTACAAATCTGCAACATTGAATATCGGTGAGATTACAACCCCATCGGGTAATTCAATCTCATGTGTGTTTGTCCCAAATTTCTTTATGACTCTGCACGATCCAATATTTTTCATCTTTAGTTTGTTATATGTTCCCCTTGGGAACCTTTCCTTTCTCATATGTGCAAGAATCAGATCACCAACTTCAAATTGAAGTTCTCGTCTGTGTTGATCTGCTCTGCGCTTGTATTCTTGACTTGAATTCTGCAACCGCTCCTTAATTCAGTTGTGAAGCTCCTTCATTCCTTCTGCAAAGTCTTATGCACTAGCACTCCTGAATTCATCTTGTTCTAAATGTTTCAATTCAAAAACTCCCCTTGGCTGCATTCCATATGCAATTTGGAATGGACTCTTCCCTGTGCTTCTGATGAGTGAGTAATTGTAAGCAAATTCTGCCTGTGGTAGAATGTGATCCCACTGACTATGGTGTTCAGTCACAAATCTCCTCAACAAGTCTCCCAAGATTTTGTTCACGACTTCTATCTTCCCATCCGTTTGAGGATGATATGCTGAGCTAAAAGACAAACTTGTCCCCACCTTTTTCCACAAAGTCCTCCAGAAATGTACAACGAACTTGGTATCCTGATCAGAAACAATACTCTTTGGAAAGTCGTGAAGTCTGACGACTTCTTTGAAAAACAGGTTTGCAATATGAGTTGCGTCGCTGGTTTTCTGGCATGGTATGAAATGTGCCATCTTTGAAAATATGTCGACTACCACAAATATTGAATCATAGCCTCTCTGTGTTCTTGGCAGTCCCAATATAAAATCCATGCTCACTGTGTCCCACGGCCTTTCTGGTATGGGTAATGGTTGATATAACCCTATGTTCTGCCTCTTCCCTTTTGTGTGCTAACAAATTTTGCATCTGTCCATAAATTTTTTAACATCTGTCCTCATCCCTGGCCAAAAATATGAGCCATTCAACTTTGAGAACATTTTTTCATCACTAAAGTGTCTGGCCAATCCTCCACTATGTTTTTCCTTCAGCAGGTTCTCCCTCATGGAGCATTTTGGAATACATAGTTGATTGCCTCTGAATAATAATCCATCCTGGATCACGTATTCGGTCCACTAGATTCTGTCTCTGAGAACTGGATTCTCTGACGCTTCATATGCCTCCTTAAAATCTAGGTCATCCCTATACATCTCTTTGAGGTTATCAAAACCCAAATTTTTTACTCTGAATTCCTGCATCAACAAACATTTCCTGCTCAAAGCATCAGCAACTTTGTTAGCAGTTCCAAAAATATGCTTAATTACAAAAGTAAAATTATTCATTAATTCAACCCATTTAACATGTTTTTGGTTCAACTTCTCTTGTTGAGTCACAAATTGTAAAGCATGATTATCACTGTACAAAACAAACTCTTTTGGAACCAAATAATGTCTCCATTTCTTCAGTGCTTGTATGACTGCATAGAATTATTTTTCATATGTTGGGTACTTGATCTTCGCTTCATTCAGTTTTTCACTGAAATATGCGATCGGCATGTCGTCTTGGCTCAAGACCGCTCCAATTGCAAATCCACTCGCGTCACAACTGACCCGGAATGTCTTGCTAAAATCTGGCAAAACCAGAATTGGTTGCTCTGTGATCTTCTTCTTCATCAGGTTGAAGCTCTTCTCTGCTTCTTCTGTCCAGTGAAAAGACTTGTGTCTTTTCTTCACCGTATCCATCATTGGTGCACTAATTCCACTAAATTTTCGAATGAATTTCCTGTAGAAACTTTCCAAACCATGGAAGCTTCGAACTTCAAACACACTCTTCGGCGATGGCCAATTCTTAATTGCATCTACCTTTTCTAGATCCATATTCAACTTATTTGCAGAGATAACAAAACCCAAATAAATGAGTTTTGTCCTCATAAATGACGATTTCTTCATATTTATCAGCAATTTCTCTTGTTGTAATCTTCTCATCACTGCAGCTAAATGATTCAAGTGTTCTACTTTTGTTTTGCTGAAAATTAATATATCATCAAGATATACGATGACGAATTTCCCTATGAAATCCTTCAAGACTTCATCCATCAATCTCATGAAAGTGTTGGGTTCATTTGTTAAGCCAAATGGCATGACAAGCCATTCATACAACTCATCATTCATCTTGAATTCTATCTTCCATTCATCACCTTCTCTCATTCGAATTTGATGATATCCGCTTTTCAAATCAATCTTTGAAAAAAACTTTGCTCCACTCAAGCAATCCATCAAGTCATCCATCCTTGGCAATGGAAATCTGTATCTGATGGTAATCTTATTGATTGCTCTTGAGTCTATACACATTCTCCAACCTCCATCTTTCTTTGGGCTAAGCACTGTCGGAATAGCACATGGACTCAAGCTTTCCTGAATCAATCCTTTGTCCATTAAGTCCTAGACATGTCTCTTAACTTCTTCATTTTCCTACAGCATCAACTTATAAGCAGCTTTGTTTGGTAAACTAGCTCCATGTATAAGGTTGATATGATGGCTTATACTTCTGATAGGTGGCAATGAACAAGGTAGTTCGTCCACTACTATATCAACAAACTCTTCCATCAATTCTTGGATTTCTTCGGGTAAATCATCTATTCTTGTACTGGTCAAAACAATTTTAGGCTTCCAGACCACAATAAATTGTGTGTCTTCCTTCTTCTTAACCTCCTTAAGAAGTTCCTTCCCACTCATGAGAACTACAATGTTGCTTGTCTCTGTTTTCACCTCTTGGTTTTTAATCGGCAACAATATGTGTGTCCTCCCATTCTTCTCCAGGGTGTATGTGTTCTTTCTCCCATCATGAACCGCGTTTCTATCATATTGCCATGGTCTACCCAACAATAGATGACAAACATCCATGGGAATGACATCACATAATATTTCATCTTTATATCCTCCTATTTTAAATTCAACTAAACACTATTTTGTGACATTTACCTAATGTCCTTTTTGTAGCCACGAAACTCTATATGGGCTTGGATGTACAACAGTTTTCAGCTATAGATTTTCTACCATCTCTATAGATACGAGATTGTTTGTGCTACCATTGTCCACTATGACCTTGCATACCCTGTCTTTGGTTTTGCAAGAAGTCTGAAACAAACTGTTTCTTTGGGATGGGTTCTCTGCCTCCTTCTCTAGCTTCAAGAGAACTTTCCTCATCATCAAAGATCTTCCTTCCTCGGTGTCTTCTGCCTCAACATTCCATCCTTGAGCTTCAACAATGTGCGTTTCACCCCTATCTTTCTTCTTATCTGGACACTCATAGGATTTATGTCCGATTTTTCCACAATCAAAGCATTTTACTTCACCTCCTTTGCCTCTTCCTCTTCCTCTAGCTTGAGGAAAAGTATTTCTATCAGCATAGTGCCCTCTCTGTGAGCTTCCTCCCCTCTCATGTTGAGTTTGAGGTTTCTTCCCCTCTTCTTTAGGTTTTTGAGTTCTGTCTTGGGCAATTGTTTTACCTCTGGCTTGACTTCTACCTCATCCTCTTTGACCTTGCTTCTAGCTCAGCTTCTCTTCAACTTTCAAAGCCATCTGATAAGCATCTTCTACAGTCTGAAGGGTCATCATGCTCATCTCATCTTGAATGTTGTATCACAAACCATTCATGTATCTGGCAACCTTTTCATCATCGCTTTCCCGATGAACTGATCTGATGTTTATCTTGTAGAACTCTTCAGTGTATTCCTTCACTGACATCAGATCTGTCTCAAATTCCGCATCCTCCGAAACAGAGTGATTTGATAATCCTTGGGTATGAATTTGTCTTTCATCTTTTCAACCATTCTATCCCAGCTCTTGATTTTCTGCTTTCCCTTGTAGCATCTGTCAGCCTGAAGTTCATCCCACCATAGTGTTGCATGCCCTTTAAGTCTAGTAATGACATGTTTGACCTTCTTGTCTTCCTCAACATCCTCATAGTCGAAGTATTTTTCTAGAGGTCTAATCCAGTCTAGAAGCTCTTCAACATCCAAGTTTCCCTCATACAATGGAATGTCCATTTTTTCTCTGGCACCTATCCTTGCAACAACCCTGAATAGGCGTTCATCCATAGCATCTTCGACTGCAACTTCTTCTCCTTCATGTCCAACTTCATTTTAACTTTCAACCTCGCTGATATCTCTAGCGTCAACTGTGTGCCTCTGTGCTCTCTCCATGGCATCAAGCCTGGCACATAACTCTCACATTTCTCTTCCTCTCGCTGGATCAGGCATTGGCATTGGCCTATCTCTTCTTCTCGGTGGCATGGCTGTAAAATGTTCCTCTTTTCTCTGCTACAGAAATCAAAGAACTTGTTTTGAGCTATGATACCACAAATGGTGTCGCAAACCCCCGACCCTCGGGCCAAGATCCGCACAGGATCGTTCTAAACTTGCCCCCTTGAGTCAAATTAACTCTTCGATTCCAAACATAGAATCCCACACACACACAATGGTGTTTTTCGACAGGTCCTTATGAGTATGTCGTGTGATTAAACACAAGGCATCACCCTAATCTCCTGACCACAATAAGATCGCGCCCTTCGCTGAATCTGGATTTTGGGTTTCGCGATTTTGCGATTTCTATTGCCGAGTTTTCGGCTCTTCAACCCATCGAAACCCGAAATGCTGAAATGCCGAAATCTTTGGCTGTGTCCTCCTCCAAAGCTGTATCGCATTTCGAGACTTCGGGAATTCCGGAACAAAGAACCTCGACCTCTTATCTTCGAAAATACCAAAATGTCGAACCCCGATGCGTTCAGCAAATGATGTCTCCCCAACTGGACTTTTCGTTGATTCGGAGTTTCGGACTTTGCGACTTCACGAATCCGGATGCAATACTCCCGACTCTTCAACCTCCAAAACCCCGAAGCGGTCAACAAGGTTTGACTCCACCTATTGACGAAGACACGCCACCTGTCTACTCTAATGTCTTCTATCTCTGACATGGACTCCTGCCACCTGTCACTCTTCCTGGCTTTCGGGACTTGAACAAGCCTTCGATTGTCGTTCCCCTACCACATCGAAATCCCGAATTCTGAAATGGCACCTTCTATAGAATCAACGGCTAATAGCCTCCCTTTAGATCTGGCAGCCCACAGTATTTCGGGTTTCTGGGTACTGGGAGTTCGAAACTCTTGATCCCAAAATGCTACCTCCTCTGCTTCCCGACACCCAAAGTGACAAAATCCCAAAAATTCATGCTAAAGTCCTATCACGACTTGCGACTTTAGGATTTTTGCTCCACTATGCCCTGACTCCTTGTTGTCAGGACCCCCGAGATGACGAAATTCGAAATTCCGAAACACCGAAATTCTGAGATGATCTAATGGCTCAATTGACCAAAATAACTGGTCCACGTTGATTTTTGAAACCAAAGTGATGGGTTCACTCAACTCCTAACCACCTTGTAGCTTCACTAGATCCTACGGTCCCCATGACTTCATGAGTTCTCCACAGATAATTTCAACCGCTCGTTTCCTCCTTGACAACTTCTGTGAAATGGACCAGCGTTCTTCCACTGGAACTTAGCTTATGCGCGATATTTTCGCTCCCTCCCTTTGAACACTTCAAAGGTACTATTCCTCTTGATATTTCCCTTACAAAATCAACTCTCTCAAAAGGACTCATGCACACACTCCTTGTGGAAAACTTTCAAATAACCCCTGGTTATTTGATTTCTCGACCTTGTGCACTCTTTGCAACAACATTCTTTCACTCTTCAACCTTAGTTGATAAATTCTAAGGCTTCAACTAGCCTGCACACACCTTGCACGACTTTTGTGCTTCACCTGCACTTCTACTAGAATGAGAACAACGGTATCCTTCTTGATCTTTCTGAGATAAAAATTAGACTTTTGTCAATGCACACCTTGTGGACGTTCCACTGCACTCCTTGCAGGAACTCTCAGGAAGAGAAACAATTGAAACTCATTCTTCTCTCTCAGACTTCATACATTCAACATTAAATCACACATTCAACACAGCATTGAAACAAATGCATGAACAGAGAGAATAAAAACAACTATAAGCATACCATTCAGTAAATGTAAACAGTAAGCATCATAACACCATGAAATTTGAGTCAAATCTTCATATATTAACTCAATTTCTCCTGTACATGGGCTCTTCTCTACAACTCTCTTTGTCATCTCTCTTTTTTTCTTTTCTATGCTAATGATCCAATAATACAAGGTTGAGGGTGTCTATATCTGTTTTCCCTCCTACACTCTAAACTCTCCAATCTCTTAATTCCAATCTACCTACTTTCATTAACAGACTTAAATTCCTATTACATACTACAGACGAGAGCAATGCTCAAGGTCTATTCACAATATCTTGACATAAATGTAAGTACACTTCTAGCTATTAAATTAATATTCGCTCTTTAATTTTTCAAAAACATTTCAAAACGTGTAAAATGTGTGTTGTGCTCCTCCAGTTGTCTTCCACCTTCATGCTCGCTTGGCTGGCTTCTTACAATGCTCCTGCATCAAAAATCATCTAATCAATTGTTCAAGGTATGCTAACTTATGACTCCCCTCCATGCTCTTAGATAGTTGACAATGAAATCCCCTATTTTATTGGGTTTTCAAGCTCTGTATGTAAAAGTGAGGAGGGTATGAGGAATATAGGAATACATGTGTATTCCTATAGCCTTGAGTCCGCTATAAAATTTGGGAATGTTTATAATTTCTTAGGTCCCCAAGTCCCTTTCCTAGGACCAACAATCCAAAAATTTAAGCCTCAGTTAGAACTGGGTAGAGTTTGATTTTCTTCCATGTATCTATTAGATGGACCAATATATGAAGAGGATTCCCAATCCAAAGCCCTGTCATTTGAAAAGGGGATTAAATTCTCTAAACCAATCATTAAGTCTTCATATCACTTAAGGTATAAAAAAGAGTTTGTTGAAGATTTAGGGTCTCTGAAAGTTTGGGATGAAATTCCATATCTCCAAGGCTAAGTCTCGAGCTAAAAAAGAGGTTAGGGAAGGAAGTAGCTAACCATTTGTGGGGCCTTTAGAGTAGGGAAGACCCCTAATTTTTTTTCCAAATGATCATTCGCTCAATTAATTCTGGAGGGGTCATGGGTGCCAAAAACAACAAGCCTTAAAAAGAATGTGTGCAATTACATCACCAGTGGACGAAAATTGGGAGAACTAGATTTTTTTTTTGTATTGGTTGTTAATGATATTCTTATATGTGAATGCTCAACAACCTTTCTCTCGGAAATTTGTTGTTCCAGACAACTTATTCATCCTTTTGAATATGATAACTTGCCTCATTTGGCACTTTGTCCATTTCCATAAAATATGGTGAAAATCTATATATTTCAAACTACAAAGATTCGAGAAATTTTCACTTGGACAAAGTTATACAAATTACTAAGGAGATGAAATGTTTGCTTGGATAAACTTTCCTGATTTGTAGTTTTAGGTCGCTTTCCTTCAAATAAAATTTCCAAAAATGTCAAAAAGTGTCACAAAATAGTGATTTTGGCCCCATTTTGTCTATTTCACTAAGAATCTCGTAGAATCTATCCAAATGATTTTATGGGATTTCTTGTGTTCATCGACAGTCCTTGTCTAGATTTCATCATGAATGGAATTGTTGGTAGAAAGTACAATATTGTCATCTAAAAACTACATTGTGTCAATTTTCAGGAATTCAGTGCCAAATACACAAACTTGAGCTCAAGGAAATTTTCATAGAAAACTTTGATACAAAATTTCATGTGAAATTT
>ML812909.1:54287-85069 GCA_009831015.1 Picea engelmannii | reverse complement strand
TTGCAATTATCTTGAAATTAATTTATTTAATCAATGATGTAAGTTGTATTGGTTTTTTAATATTTGTTGTATTTATTTTAATTTTTAATTTAAATATGTTTAATTTTTTTATATTTTCATTTTTATTAAATTTTAATAAAAAAAAATAATATTTAGTTTATTTTTCCTTGTATTGGATTATTGATCGCAACGTTAATGTATCCTCCACATGGAGGGTGAAGGCATGATATTTGTTTTTCTGACCATCACTTCCTCCTTGGGTTGGTTTGAGAATAGTACAAACATTGTTATGGTTATTTGTGAGTGTTTAGGTCGATGCTCTTCGGCAATCATTGAAAATGGTGGAGGCGAGTATCACGTTTTTAGTGCTATGTTTTAAATAATGGTGTAAGCATTTGGGGTTTTGAGAGACTGTAAGGATGTCAAATGATTGATGGCCTGGGGGATGATGGTTTTGGGTGGAGACATCATCCTTAAATGCAAAAGCATTGGTTTGTCAATTGTTTATCCTTGGGTCACAGGGCCAGGACCACCACCATGTTGGCTCTGTTGAATATTTAAAGTAGTTTTCTTCCTCGCTCTTCTACGTGCATATTATCTTGGTCTAAGTTCCATTTTATGTCATGTCGGCTTTGTATCCTTATTGGGCTCTCTATTGTCAAGGCTTCTGGTGTCTAGTCTATTGCTCGCAATCGAGGGGTTGGTTGACTATTATTTGTCTTTCATCCCTAGTCTATTGTTCCTTCTATCGGGGGTACACTGGTAATATAAAGTCATTCTTTGTGTCATTCAATTATTGTCCTACTATCCATAGTGTCTCCCCTCTTTTGTGTCCAAGAGAAATTTTTATAAGGTATCTAAAGGTTATAAGTGTGGGGTTGTTCATGGCGCTCTTTTTGTGCATTTGTTGTTCTCTAGCATTCAGCTTTTTTTTCTCTCTATGGTGGATGATTTGCCTAGGGATACCCTTGAATCAAGTAGTCAAGGCTCAAGGCGAAGGGGTAAAACCAAGCCTCCTCCCTCTAGATGGACCAATCCCGTTGGAAATACTGAGGGGGGGGAGTGAATCATTATTACCTCTTTTTAAACAATTAGCAATTACTCTAATATTTTATTAATCACCACAAAGATCAACAATGGACTTGTATTTAAAACCAATTATACAAATATAATTAACAGGAATTACAAAGTTTTATAAAGAATAATCTAAGATCGTGAAGTACACCAATCCTTTTTAGAGCACAGACTCTAGGAGACACAAATCCCCTTCTTCAGGGCACCAACCCTAGGAAACACCAACTCCCTTGTCTTTAGGGCACCAACCCTAGGAAGCACCAACTCCCTTTTATTCACACTTACTTAGTAAAGGATATGAATCCTTCTTTGCTCCTCCCTTCCACCCTCACTACATAAGTATTATCAGGTCTTCTTCTTTGGACTCTACTTCTACTTTTTCGTATGATATGGACTGCAGAGTCGTCTCTTCTTCATTGTTCTTTCTTTCCTATATAGTCTTCCAACTAGTGTGAGAATTGAATCATTGTGTCCCTTTGTTTGGACCACTGTACCTCTTCATTTAAATTAACAGTAATAGCATTTGACTTTCAATTTAGAATTAATATCTCCCTCTATTATTATTCACACATTAATGTGAAAGATTTTCAATTTAGTAAGAGGGATTTTCATAAATCAATCATAGGTATGAATCAATTTCTTTTAATTCAATCCCATGCCTTTTTATTTTATTCTTATGATTTTGTTGCGTCCTGAGTTCTCCAACAGATCTTATTTGAGCTTTTCAATTAGCTTTCCAATTCATCGGATGTATGTGAGCACTTAATATCAATCAGGACAGAATCTAGATCCTATCTGGTTCAAAGTTTCTTCATGACAGTAGAAATTCTTCCTCTGTATGTTTAAAATTTGCACAAACGCACTTTCAGGACCTCTATTCCATATGACCATAGGCGGTGACTACGCGCTAGTCCAAACGAGTGCTTAATCACTTATCAAGATGGATGGTCATGTTTTATTTGCACGTTTGAGATGGACGGTTCTCATTTACTTTGGAACTTCGACGTTTCGGGACTCAAACCTTTGCAGTCTTCCAATTCTTCCAAAGTAGATTTCTCTGAAGTGCGTATACTATATTCACTAATAGATCTAACGATAAAAAAACATTCATGGGGATCTTAGATCAATGACCAGCGTTAACTTTGGCCTTTGTCTCTTTGAGTATCTTAGCTAGTAGAAGAGGTTGGATATCTCAAGAGGATGTAGTCCCAGAGTGATGTGGTTGTTGACATGGAACTAGTTGAGTGGTTTCCGCGTGTCACCTTGATTCGTGACTTTCGTATACCTAATGTACCAACTATACATTGACACTTGTCACCAAAGGATTGGGCCACGTGTCATATTTTTCTTGTGCCACATGTCTTATTTCATGGCTTCAGTACTTCATGGTTTCGGGAGTTTTGGCACATTTTATACAATCCTTCAATTTTGTCGAATTGTCCAATAGTTCTACCACCATAGATTTCCAATTGTCTTGATCCTACAACATTTGTTTATTCTAAAACTCTGGGGTTCGAGAGTTCTTCGTTTATTTGAGTTGTTTATCATCGAAGTAGGTCAAGGCCAGTGTTGACCACCTTCTTCCTTGGCATGCTCTGAATAGATCAACGGTTGAAGTAATTTCCTATTCTTCCTCTGATCCAACGATCGATGGGGATTTGTGACTTTAGGGCTTTGACCTTCAGGTAAGTTCATATGTTCTAGACTACTTTTCACCAAAGTGGTTAGCACCAGATTTGATAGGAGTTCATGACTTCGAGGCTTCATCCTTCAGATAAATTATCCTGTTCTATACTACTTTTCACCGAAGTGGTCAGCGCCAGAGTTGACCAAAGTTTGTGACTTCGGGGCTTTGGCCTTCGGGTATTTTCACTTGTTCTAGACTCATTTTCACCAAAGTGGTCTACATCAGAGTTGACCGGAGTTCGTGACTTTGGGGCTTCGGTCTTCAGGTAAATTCACCTATTCTAGACTCCTTTTCATCAGAGTGGCCAACGCCAAAGTTGACCACCTGATCCAACAACTCGTGTTTCTCCCGAGGAGATCTTAGATCAACAGTTTACATGAGTTATTTTAATCTGAGACTCTGGGATATTGTGGTTTACACTGTCTTTCCACTAAACTCGATCGAATAGTTGAGAATTCATTTGAAGTCCCTCTTTGACCTAATGGCTGGCAACATCATACGAGTCTCCTGCTTCAGATCTAATAATTGAGATTTAATCCGTCCCAACCTCTTACTTCGCCTTGATTTAAAGATCCTGGATTGTCTCGAAATAAGAATGAATGGATTATGTGTGTCATCTCTTTTGAGCTTGGATTAATGTTCTTCCTTCTGAGATTTGGGTTTGTACTGGATTCTTATGTGCCTTGTTGACATCAATGACAATAGCGTACCACTGTGTCCAACATTCTTACCCTTTGGCATTTATGGAAACCTTTTCTTTGAAATATTTATTTATGTTGCTTATCAATTTCCTCCCCCTTTGATAGCAATGGCAGAGGGGATCTTTCTTCACTCTCCCCGTGGAAATGCTCCCCCTGACCATGTTCTATTTTTCTTCTGATACAATTTTTATGGTTTTAATGAGGTATGTTAATTACTCTCAATTTTTGTTGAAGATTTTCAAAAGTAATCATGGGCAACTGTTTTGTGAATATGTCTACAATTTGTTCTTTGGTGTCCACATACACTATTTTAACCACCTTTTGGGTAACCTGGTCTATTAGGAAATGATATTTAATTGGAATGTGTTTAGTTTTAGAATGCATTATTGGATTTTTATATATACTTATGGCACTAGTGTTACACATCAAATTGCCACACCTAAGTACCTCACCTTAAGTGTCGCAAGTGTCGTAAAAGTGTCATATGCACCTTGTGGGGAGAAATTGACCGTCCGTCAACTGAGAGAGTGGAACTGGTCCAGGGTTGTCTAATAACCCAAGTCGTTTGGGATGTACCACCCTGACGGGTTTAGCGGCTCCATTAGCCGATCTAAGGTCCTAAGAAAACAAAAAAGAAAACCAATCTAAACTAACTAATCTAACTAAAAAAAACAAAATAAAACAAACTAAACTAACAAAAATTAACTAATAAACAAACTAAACTAAAACTAATTATTAAAACAAACTAAACTAATCTAACTAACTATATATATACAATCTACTAACTAATACTAAACTAACTCTAACTAATAAACTAACTAACTACTAGCTGAAATATAACTTATTCACAAAATGTACAGTAATCTACAATTTACATATTTAAGTAAAACCTGGAAAACTCATTGATATTCTTCCCTAAGACAGTAACAGATACTTTTCGTTGATTTTATGATTTTATAAACAAGAAATAAAACAGAAAACTAACTAAACTAAACTACTAACACACTAATTCTAATTACTAATCTAAACTAAAACATATAACTCACTAAACTACTAATAAAAATACTAAACAAATAAATGACAAGTTGACCTGGAAACGCTCCAGGTTTGTCCTGTGTATGATGACTTTTAGCAGATCGGAGGAAGGAAACTCGCACCGAATAATCCAGAAGCTTCTTGTAAACGATAGTTGTGTTGCTCTTCAAGTTGATTTACAGGACAAACAAGACATAAAAATCACAACAATCATATAATTTAAAAATCTCTACAATTAGATAAACCCGTATGTAAAGACTTATACATAATCATTCAATTAATGAAGAAGAGAAATATGCCATTCATAAACTGAATCAAGTAATTGTTGTATTTTTAAATTAGTGAAAGAAATCAGACATGGATGAGACATTAATTAAATTATATCATTCTGCAAAAGACTAGGATAGCTAAAGTAATCACTAATCAAATGCAAATTGATAAACATAAACATGAAACAAAAGATTGATATTATGAGAAGCGAAAGTTGTAGCAAAACATCAACTTCTGTCCCAGTTTGCATTAAAAATCCATAGCCTAGTTCTCCCACGAGTGAGGATGATGCTTATTACAAAAATAATAAGTATTTATAAGTTTTCCACAGGGTAAAACCTCCCTGTGGAAGTTATCAAACTGTTTACATAAAATCTGGGATATCTCCCAAGTTCAACTAAACTAAGAAACTAAACTAAAAGTAAAACATCCAAATATCCTCTAAACTGTCCATCAAATCCCAAGCAATTCGAATTCACCTGAAAAGGGTCAAAAATAAACAAGTTAGAAGGATCTTTTATTAACAAAATGATAAGAATCTAATTCTATAGACTAGCTACAGAATCCTCTGATTCTGTAGCTAGTCTAAATAAGATACAGAATCAGAATCAGAATTAAAATTAATTGAAAATCCTTTTAATAAAATCAAATTGAATTAACATCCAACAGCCATTTGAAAACAAATCATTTAATTTGAAAATGTTATATCATTCAAAATCAAATAGAATCAAAATGCAATAACCGAATAGAGAGATAGGCATAATCTGTTTCGATTGTTATCATAAGTCAGGTAGACAGAATCAAAATCAAACAGTTTTGAAAATCGTTTCATATCCAATTTGAAACTAATGCAATCAAAACAAATCACATGCAATTGTTATGCCTTCTTAACAACAGGAGATACGATCAGATCAAAACAAAATCGTTTTAAACTCGTTATAGTTGTCATGCCATATCAAATGATTCACACCACAAGTGGATTAATTCAAACAAGTGCGAGAATTAACTCAAATGAAATCGTAACCAGATCAATTGACTTTGATCAAAATCATAATAGAATCAACAGAATTCGTAATTGGTTATTCCAAATTGGGCAAATAAACTCGATTAGTATTGAACGAAATTGTTAATTTCAAATGAATCATAACTGAGTTTAACATATATATAAATCGTGAATCCGGATATAACCAATCTCATTCTACAAATCAAAATCAAACAGAGCATTCATTGCAATACGAAATCAACTCGTAACGTGGTCGAGCTAACAATACTCCAATCAATGCGAATTAACCGGCTGGGGTTTAGCATAATTGTCATGAATCAAATCCATTCCATAATTTGGGCGTGTTTGTATAGGTTTAAATAAAAGCATTGTTTCTAAAGAAACAAAGTCAAATTGGAAACGATCTGAGTTGTATTCTTGTTCTTTGAAGGTCATATGACACAGCAAATCATAACAATTAACCTCATCAAAATTGTTGCCAATCATAGCGTATGAATCATAACGAAATCGAATCGAAGTGTGATCGTATTCTAAATTGAGTATGAGAAACATTTCCTATCTAGAATAGATACAAACAAATTCGATTGACAGCGAACCATCCATTTTAACTCAATCAAACAAATCAAATCCACACGAAGATCAATCAAATCAATGAAAATCTAAGAGAGGCTAAACTGGGAATGATCGGAAAAACGAAATTCCATTTACTCAAAGAAAAATATACAGTCAATTCAAAATATAAACAGAGCTATTCGAGAGCCAATTCCAATCACTATATTAATCATAATCATTCACAGAGCTAAACGATATTAAAATCATACTTGTTTGGTGAGAAGATAGCTTTGATTATGACAACTTAGAGTTGACAACTGCAGTGGCTGATTCAACATTCTTGAAAAGGATGGAACCTATTGTCTTTTTCTTCGTATCGGTCGCTTGGGGCTGGTCTCTTTGACTAGTCAATACTGCAATTTGATCTTCTAGTGATTGGATTTTCGATTGTAGTATTGGAACGTCGATGTAATATCGTTCCAACCATAAGCCACATTGGTCACAGGGAAACTGTGTGGGTTTCGAAAGCACAGGTGGGGGTTTGGAGACATGACTGAGGGTTCCGATAGGCAATTTAATGTCAGGATAGCTAGGGTCATTCTTTAGGCAAGGGGGGAGATTAGTCACGAAATCGTAAGGTGGTTCGGGGCACAAACCCTGCGAGTAAGGATACTCGCTGGCCAAGAAACGTCCCACATCTGAATCGGAATCCTCACTTAGAATGATAGGCTTTGACTCAGCAGAGGGTTTAGGTTTGTTCCTGGCCATCCTCGAGATGAGTCATGCGTTCTTTTTTCCCTTAGCATTAGCACTAGGGTTTGTCTTAGCTTTCTTGCTCATAGGTTTCTTTATAGCCTCGGCCTTCTCGACTGCTATGTCTAGTAACTCAACATCAGGGTTGATCGAGGGCTTAGGGAAGGGCAACAAGTCATGAAAGGGCATAGGTGGCTGAACAATGGTTTCATTTACCATAGGTTTGTCGACCTGTATAGGGTCCGTTTCCTCAAAACCATTACGAGCAATGAATGCTCTCCAACTATCACCATGCAAACTCAAATGATAAACAACGATAATCTTAATCAGCCCATGGTGGAACAGGTTGTTGTCGGTCTTCTGCCTCTTAAATATTTTTGACATCTTAAATAGGCTGCGATGAAAGTAGAAGGGCATATTCAACGAATATCCCATGAAAATCATAAGCAAACGTAGGTGGTAGAGAAACACAAGCCCATATCAACCTTCGCAGGTCACGAACTGCTTGATTACCATTAAGGTATCATGCCATTGGGGTTTAAGTGCAGAGATGGGCATACCTCTGTCACAAGAGGTGACTTTGCGTGAAACAAACAGCAGCGTCCATGGGACCTCTTCGAACTTACAATTTTTGAATCAAAGGATGTTGCCAGCTGCATAATGATGGGTGAAATGTAAGTGTAAATAGGCATACTGACACGAAAGATAACGACAGTTCGAATAGTGATTTCAAAGCATCTTCAAAATACCAATGTTTTCATGTTTATAGTCATGAAAACATAAGAAGATAAGTGTGCAAATGTCGCAAAAATAAAAGTGTCGTTTATTTGAAAAATTGCGACGAAAAATTGATGTTTGTAAAACATTGGTGTAGGCAGCTTATGAGACAATGGAAAAAATTGAATTGGCTGCCAACAATGGTGACACACTGGTAGAATCAGTTATCTCTGTCAAAATAAACAAATTCAGATTAGGACAGCAAAGAAAATTTCAACTCAGAAATCAATCCAAAGGGAATTTTACGATAAGCATAAGTGCCTCATGGAGTACAGAAGGTAGTTTTTAGTTGGTCTGGCGGGGACATCAGGACTTGGTTGTATCCAGAGAAACCATCTGATAAAGATAGCCTCTCGGAACCAAATACCTGTTGAAGGATCTGTTCCATGGGTGGGACAGGATAGTTGTCTTTGTCAGATGCCCTATTAAGGTTGCGAAAATTGACACAGAGTCGAATTTCCCCATTTTTCTTCCAGACTGGGACAAGGTTAGAAACCCACTGAGTGTGTCTAACAGGAAAAATTATTTTAGTATTAAGGATTTTAGTGAATTCTTTCTGAACGGTCGGTTCCAGTTTGGGGTGCATCTTCCTCAGTTTTTGTTGAAAGGGTAAGGTTTGGGGATTCATCAGGATGACATGTTGCATGATATTAGGATCGAAAGTCTTAAGATCATCGTATGTCCATGCAAAGACATCTTTAAATTCTTTAAATAATTTAATGAATGCAGATTTTTCTTGTCGAGAACATCCCAAGCCTAGATTAATACACTGAGGATTTTCATCAGTTCCTAAATTTACTTTTTCATAAGATAACGAGGAACTAATGGTTTTACAGTTGACCGTCCTTTTAAATTTATCTTGAAAATCATAAAACTTCTCTAATCTAATTATAGATTTTGGGATCGAGTTTACCATATCCGATAGAGCTTTAGGAGTTTTCGGATCAGGTATTACCGTGAAATCGCACAAATTGTCGTCGTGCATGTGCTCGTCTATCACTGCGCCTTGAAAGGTTTCTTCCATGTGTAGAAAGTTGATAATCTGCTGATCATCGTCAAATACTCTCCAGTTAGTGATGTTGTTGGGAATGGATGGCTGAAACAGCAGCTCAACTGAGAATGCGTCTAGGGACAAGCCTTATGCAGGAAGAAGTTTAGAAGCTATATTAGCTAATAAATCTGCTTCAGAGTTATTCAATTTAGGGATGGAATTTATATTGAAAGCAGAAACTTTACTCATTAAGTTCCATACCTCAGACTGGTAGCTTTTGAAATGCGGAGAAAGACAGTGGATATAATCTCTTACCTGTCTAACCACTATTTCAGAGTCGCCAAAGACGGTTAAATTTTGAATGTTCATATCCAAATCTTTTTTGAGACCTTGCAGTAAAGCCTCATATTCTGCAGTATTGTTAGTACATTCAAATTCCAACGTACATGTTATCAATGTTTAATTACCTGCCAGATCGATGATAATGCAGCCTGCTCCGGCTCCTTCTTTGGACTTTGACCCATCAAAATACAGAGACCAAATTTGATTTGCATCGGGTTCATGAGATTTTTGTGTGGAAGGTGCGGGCTGCATAAATGTTACGATCTCGGACCTTTGTTCTGGATTGATGATAGGTGAAACCTCGGCCATGAAGTTTCCAAAGAAGGTGTCCATCCCTTGTACTTCAGGTGAATCAGCAGAGGGTGTGTACGGTTCATTAGGATCGTTCAAATCAGTGACTGTGAACTTGAGGTAGCGCTCACGGTTTACTCTAATTTTATTAGGCTTTCCATTCTCTGGAAGCCATAGATGAGACCAATCTGTCACGAAATAACCATGTAGTTGCTCTGACCAGTCCCTACTCAAAAACATGCCATACACTTCCAGAATATCCACAACAATTATATCAATAACTTGATGAACCTTGGGGTTAGACGATAATCTAATAAGCACATTCTTTAGTTCGCCTATTACATTGACATTTGTCCGATCAAGTTGTATGGTTTTTAAAGTGGATGGTTCAACTTCAGCGTTAATTTTCTAGCATACAGACCAAGGCATCACATTGGATGATGCCCCTGAGTCTATCATACAATTATGCAAGTTTCTATTGAAAATCTCGAAAGTTAATAGGAAAGGGGGTACATTCTTGCGAGTAATAAGAGTAGTAGCTTGTGGCTTTTTACTCGCAGTTTCTAAGGCTACTTTATCTACATTATTTACATTATTTACATTACTTACAGGAGGACTTCCTTTATCTTGAGGATCAGGATGGTTTTTAGTGGAAGTCTTCTGGGGATCTTTGTTTTGCACAACCTTGTTACTATTAGAATTACCATTCTTTCTGTTTACTGAAATATTTTGCAACATTTTTTGTAACAAAAATGGAAACTTCAATAACTCGTAAATAGAAATGTTAGCCCTTAACTTTTTAAGATCTTCAACAACATCATAATCTAATTTAGGGTTCACATTACTCTGTTTCGGCTCAACTGATTTAGATTGCTTTAGAGGCGAAGTTGTAGGGTTTTCGGAAGAAGGTTTATTTGTAGTCTTACTCCTAGTGTTATAAGGGTGAATTGTCTCGAAGTTGGATTGGAAGATGCTATCCGAGAAATGTCCAAAAATGTTTGGAGAAGACTCTTCTTCTTGAACTGTTTCTGGTTCAATTACCTCCTCAGGAATCTCAGGAGGCATCAAGTTATCTTGGGCTTCTAGAATTGTTTGAAGAGCACATTGCAAACTTTCTAGATTAAGGCCTTCGGTGGTTGGATTAGGTCAGTTGGTAGGAAAAGGATTTCGAAAAGGAGTTTTGTAGGGCCCTTTACTCGAGGAAGCTTCTTCGGTCGACCTTTTCAAGTCTATAACTTGATTTGACAGTTTTTGAACAACTTTGGTTAGGTTTTCCAAATCAGAGCTTTCAGGTTGTGATTTACTTTGAGTGGGTCTGGGGAGTATTTCAATCTTCTTTTTGGAAGTAGGAATAGTCTCAGTTTCGTTGCTAGAGGAATCTTTAAGACTAAGTATGTCTTTTTCAATCTGGCTAGCCTCCTCAAAGGCCTCTAACAACGTCGTTTTCTTAGATCGTTTAACCCAAATAGCTATGCTTTGATGCAAATCTTTAGTGTAGTAAGCTATTATAAGACTCTCAGAAGGCATAGAATCTACAGGGATTCGGTTTTTAAGTGTTAATAATATTTGATTAAAGTCTTTAACTTTTTCTTTTGGGTTCATTTTTAAGCTAGAAAGATCCATGACTAGGACTTCTGGAGGTTTACCGTCTCCGAACTTTTCCAAAAAGCATGACTCAAATTTCTCCCAAGACACGATGGTATGGGGTTGTTGGGAAAAGTACCAAGTGGATTCATTACCCTTGAAAGTATACAGGAACAACCTACAGACAACATCTTCATGTTCAACATTGCAGAGTCTTATGGCTAACATAAATTTTTTGATATGATCTTCAGCTATCTGTTTTGTGTCAGGATCAAACTTGGGGAGCCATTTCTTCGGGTGCTTAGGTAAAGGATGTTGTTCTCTAGGTATAGTTATAGCATCCTGATCAAGCCAGGGTCTAGCAGGGTTGTTCCGATTTTCCATTGGGGTAGTGGGTGTGGAAGGCTGAGAAGGTGAATCACCTTCGTCTGATGAGAAATCTCCTCCACATGAGGAAGAAGATGATGGAGGTGGTGAAGGAGGTATCCCAGATCCTCCTGCAGCAGGATTTAAGTTTGGATCTGTAGGATTTACAGTGAGGTTAGTGTCACCTAATTGTTCTCTGATATCAAAGAAGTCCAGAGGTTGACCCCATGGACAGTTTGGTTGCCTCAAACAGGCTAAGGCACTATGTGTTTTAATAAGAGATTGGCGGACAATCTCTTGTATGTCACCACCTGTAGGATTAGGGGTTGTTGGCTCAACTGTGATCTGTGGATCGTCGGTTGAATTAGTTGTTGTTTGACGGGGAATATTATCATGTGAACGGCTTCTAGTCACTATAGGTGAGCAATTAGGGGGTGGAGGAGTCTTGCGACCACCTCGTGCCATTAATTAAGTTCAGGCCCTCCTTCTAGCGCCATTTGTTGACGGGCAAAATTGATCGTCCGTCAACTGAGAGAGTGGAACCGGTCCGGGGTTGTCTAATAACCCAAGACATTCGGGATGTACCACCCTGATGGGTTTAGCGGCTCTGTTAGCCGATCTAAGGTCCTAAGAAAACAAAAAAAGAAAACTAATCTAAACTAACTAATCTAACTAAAAAAACAAAATAAAACAAACTAAACTAACTAAAATTAACTAATAAACAAACTAAACTAATCTAACTAACTATATATATACAATCTACTAACTAATACTAAACTAACTCTAACTAATAAACTAACTAACTACTAATTGATATATAACTTATTCACAAAATGTACAGTGATCTACAATTTACAGATTTAAGTAAAACCTGGAAAACTCATTGATATTCTGCCCTAAGACAGTAACAGATATTTTTTGTTGATTTTATGATTTTATAAACAAGAAATAAAACACAAAACTAACTAAACTAAACTACTAACACACTAATTCTAATTACTAATCTAAACTAAAACATATAACTCACTAAACTACTAATAAAAATACTAAACAAATAAATGACAAGCTGACCTGGAAACGCTCCAGGTTTGTCCTGTGTATGATGACTTTTAGCAGATTGGAGGAAGGAAACTCGCACTGAATAATCTAGAAGATTCTCGTAAATGATAGTTGCGATGCTCTTCAAGTTGATTTATAGAACAAACAAGACATAAAAATCACAACAATCATATAATTTATAAATCTCTACAATTAGATAAACCCGTATGTAAAGACTTATACATAATCATTCAATTAATGAAGAAGAGAAATCTGTCATTCATAAACTGAATCAAGTAATTGTTGTATTTTTAAATTAGTGAAAGAAATCAGACATGGATGAGACATTAATTAAATTATATCAATCTACAAAAGACTAGGATAGCTAAAGTAGTCACTAATCAAATGCAAATTGATAAACATAAACATGAAACAAAAGATTGATATTATGAGAAGCGAAAGTTGTAGAAGAACATCAACTTTTGTCCCAGTTTGCATTAAAAATCCATAGCCTAGTTCTCCCACAAGTGAGGATGATGCTTATTACAAAAATAATAAGTATTTATAAGTTTTCCACAAGGTAAAACCTCCCTGTGGAAGTTATCAAATTGTTTACATAAAATCTGGGATATCTCCCAAGTTCAACTAAACTAAGAAACTAAACTAAAAGTAAAACATCCAAATATCCTCTAAACTGTCCATCAAATCCCAAGCAATTCGAATTCACCTGAAAAGGGTCAAAAATAAACAAGTTAGAAGGATCTTTTATTAACAAAATGATAAGAATCTACTTCTATAGACTAGCTATAGAATCCTCTGATTCTGTAGCTAGTCTAAATAAGATACAGAATTAGAATTTAAATTAATTGAAAATCCTTTTAATAAAATCAAATTGAATTAAAATCCAACAGCCATTTGAAAACGAATCATTTAATTTGAAAATGTTATATCATTTGAAATCAAATAGAATCAAAATCCAATAACCGAATAGAGAGATAGGCATACTCTGTTTCGATTGTTATCATAAGTCGGGTAGACAGAATCAAAATCAAACAGTTTTGAAAATCGTTTCATATCCAATTTGAAACTAATGCAATCAAAACAAATCGTATGCAATTGTTATTCCTTCTTAACAATAGGAGATACGATCAGATCGAAACAAAATCGTTTTAAACTCGTTATAGCTGTCATGCCATATCAAATGATTCATGCCACAAGTGGATTAATTCAAACAGGTGCAAGAATTAACTCAAATGAAATCATAACCAGATCGATTGACTTTGATCAAAATCATAATAGAATCAACAGAATTCGTAATTGGTTATTGCAAATTGGGCAAATAAACTCGATTAGTTTTGAACAAAATTGTTAATTTCAAATGAATCATAACTGAGTTTAACATATATATAAATCGTGAATCCGGATATAACCAATCTCGTTCTACAAATCAAAATCAAACAGAGCATTCATTGTAATACGAAATTAACTCATAATGTGGTCGAGCTAACAGTACTCCAATCAATGTGAATTAACCGGCTGGGGTTTAGCATAATCGTCATGAATCAAATCCATTCTATAATTTGGGCGTGTTTGTACAGGTTTAAATAAAAGCATTGATTCCGAAGAAATAGAGTCAAATTGGAAACGATCTGAGTTTTATTCTTGTTCTTTGAAGGTCATATGACACATCAAATCCTAACAATTAACCTCATCAAAATTGTTGCCAATCATAGCGTATGAATCATAACGAAATCGAATCGAAGTGTGATCGTATTCTAAATTGAGTATGAGAAACATTTACTGTCTAGAATAGATTCAAACAAATTCGATTGACAGCGAACCATCCATTTTAACTCAATCAAACAAATCAAATCCACATGAATATCAATCAAATCGATGAAAATCTAAGAGAGGCTAAACTGGGAATGATCGAAAAAATGAAATTCCATTTACTCAAAGAAAAATATACAGTCAATTCAAAATATAAATAGAGTTATTCGAGAGGCAATTCCAATCACTATATTAATCATAATCATTCACAGAGCTAAACGATATTAAAATCATACATGTTTGGTAAGCAGATAGCTTTGATTATAACAACTTAGAGTTGACAACTGCAGTGGCTAATTCAACATTCTTGAAAAGGATGGAGCCTGTTGTCTTTTGCTTCGTATCGGTCGCTTGGGGTTGGTCTCTTTGACTGGTCAATACTGCAATTCGATCTTCCAGTGATTGGATTTTCGATTGTAGTATTGGAATGTCGATGTAATATCGTTCCAACCATAAGCCACATTGGTCACAGGGCAACTGTGTGGGTTTCGAAAGCACGGGTGGGGGGTTGGAGACATGACTGAGGGTTTCGATAGGCAATTTAATGCCAGGATAGCTAGGGTCATTCTTTAGGCAAGGGGGGAGATTAGTCACGAAATCAAAAGGTGGTTCGGGGCACAAACCCTACGAGTAAGGATACTCGCTAGCCAAGAAACGTTCCACATCCGAATCAGAATCCTCACTTAGAACGATAGGCTTTGACTCAGCGGAGGGTTTAGGTTTGTTCCTGGCCATCCCCGAGATGAGTCGTGTGTTCTTTTTTCCCTTAGCATTAGCACTAGGGTTTGTCTTAGCTTTCTTTCTCATAGGTTTCTTTATAGCCTCGGCCTTCTCGACTGCTATGTCTGGTAACTCAACATCAGGGTTGATCGAGGGCTTAGGGGATGGTAACAAGTCATGAAAGGGCACAGACGGCTGAACAATGGTTTCATTTACCATAGGTTTGTCGACCTATATAGGGTCCATTTCCTCAAAACCATTACTAGCGATGAACGCTCTCCAACTATCACCATGCAAACTCAAATGATAAACAACGATAAGCTTAATCAGCCCATGGTGGAACAGGCTGCTGTTGGCCTTGTGCCTCTTAAATCTTTTTGACATCTTAAATAAGCTGCGATGAAAGTAGAAGGGCATATTCAACGAATATCCCATGAAAATCATAAGAAGACGCAGGTGGTAGAGAAACACAAGCCCGTATCGACCTTCGCAGGTCACGAACTGCTTGATTACCATTAAGGTATCGTGCCATCGGGGTTTAAGTGCAGATATGGGCATACCTCTGTCACAAGAGGTGACTTTCCGTGAAATGAATAGTAGCATCCATGGGACCTCTTCGACCTTATAATTTTTGAACCAATGTTGACCCGAGAGGGCTAACCCTGTCGCAACACTGATAAACTTCTCGTCAATTTCCAATTGAACATCTCCGACCTTGGCTCTACAGCCATCGAAGGTTCAAGCTAAATTTTGTGCCACAACTAAGTTAAAACCCTCAAATTTCTATATGAAGGCGAACCATGAGTTTTCCTCCAAATCTCTGCAGTCATTATCAAACATTAGCAACGCTTGGTGGCCATTTGGCTCGATCTGCACGACTGGTGCCATGGAGCTGAGCACATGGTAAGACGAGGGTTTGTGTTGAAACACACACAGGAGCAGAGCTACCCGAGCTAACAGAAGTGAGCGATGAATATGGGATAGGCATAAATGCCATCATGCGAGGGTGGTGAAGCTTATCCCTACCATGCACGATAGTTATGGCGAAAGGTACGACCGCCGGCTCACATAGCTATTCAAACCATAATAGCATAGCTCAATAATCATATCGTTTGGCCAACCAATAAAATCAAATGGCGAGTGTATAACCGACGCATAATCAACGTTGTGCCAAAGTTTTAAACCATTAAAATACCAATCATTTAACAAAGCGCCAATGTATTAGCTCGCATCAATAGTTTTAACCAAGGTGTCAATGGGTTTTCATATGATCTGAGTGCCAATAGTCATGAAAACATAGTCATAGGCATGATATTAAAAGATATATATGAGAGATTTATTCATAAACCCTATGTATTTTCATGGAACTAATGATCAAATAGTTCAAAAAACATATAAATCCATATGACAATGCATTACAAACTGAATGAAACCAAGTCACAAAAAATCAAAGTATGAGTACCGATCAAAGGATGTTGCCAGCTGCATAACAATAGGTGAAATGTAAGTGTAAATAGGCATACTGACACGAAAGATAACGACAGTTCGAATAGTGATTTCAAAGCAACTTCGAAAGACCAATGTTTTCACGCTTACAGTCGTGAAAACACAAGAAGATAAGTGTGCAAACGTCGCAAAAATAAAAGTCTCGTTTATTTGAAAAATTGCGATGAAAAATTGATGTTTGTAAAACATTGGTGTAGGCAGCTTATGAGACGATGGAAAAAATTGAATTGGCTTCCAACACCTTGCTAAGTGTCGCATACACCTCGACATCATGAAATAACATATGTCACTATCCCTAGTCAATGTGGAGGAGAAATATATTATATGAAGGTCAAAATACTATGTGCGCATGAATTAATTATTAATATTCATGAAAAGGAAATTAATTTAGTGTGAGAATCTACCTCACATTTGGTTTCCTATTTTTAAGGGGAGGTTGAGGATCTCATGGATGGTTGAAATATTTCCTCCTTAAAATCCTTGAGAGATATTTCCTCCCTAAAATCCTTAAGAGATATTTTCTCCCTAAATATCTTGTAGATCCCATTTTAGTGGATTTGATGAGTGATGTTCTCCATGGTGATTAAGCCTCCAAATCCTATATAATGAGGGTTTTCCATGGAGAAAATATATGAAGGAATATTAGAGGTATCAAACTTATGATCTTGGGAGGAAGCTTTTGGATATCAAACCTATGGTGTTGGGAGCATCATGCAAGGGCGGGACAAGGAGGACTCGGAGAGGTTGTTGCAACTGCATCTACAGATTGTAAGTATCTCTTTAGAAGTTCTCATTAATATATGCTTGGCCTATTTCCTTCAAGTTTGTGTATGTTTGCATATACTTGTCTATTATTGATAAATTTGTTTAATCTAGTATGCTAGAGTAGGAGTTTCCTTGTGCCTATTTGTTGTACATGATTTTCAAGCATCAAGCTATGTGAACGAGTTTGGAGATCAAGCTCAAATTGGAGCAGCGAAGAGAAACACTGGAATAAGGTGCATGACACTTTCTTCCTTCTCTTTCTCTTTCCGACTAGTTTAGCTACATTTAAAGGAATGTTAGTGTCCAATGTTAGCATATTTTTGTCTTGGTAGCAGGGGTCTATAATCCAAGAGGATATTCACCTGTACCCTATTACAATCTAACGAATGTGAATAAATTAGTTGAAGTCGAACATTCATGGAATCGTCCGATCATAGGTCAATGATGTAAACCTACTATCGGAAACGAGGAGGCCTGCAATTGAGGCATGCAGGTCCCAAGGTAATAATTGGTTTCTAAGCCTAATTCCTTGATGATGTGCTGAAGTCGACAGAAAAATACTTGTCGAAGAAGGGCCTTTATGTATCCCCCATCATCAACACAAAACTGACACGGGAAAGTGATGTAAGATGGTGAATCGAATGAGTATGGACTGACACATGAAATGGAAACTGGAAATACTACAAATGGATGGTTTGAAGTGAAACTTCCCTTGAACATAATGAGGCACGACAACTGACTTGGCAACATTGACTCGACGATTAACAAGAATGTAATGTGACAGCAATAAGAGCACTCTTCAATTGGATGCAAAAGTAAGGCAACACATGGAATTAGTATGACTCAAAGAGAAGCAGATTACCCAACTGTAAGATGAGATGCAAATGGGTACCATGTTCAAGGGTGACAAAAGATACCATAAAGGATTCTCAAAAAATTGACCCACTTCCTTCAATTTCCCCCCCCACCTAGATAGATGAGTACCTCTTTTTACTTTAACAAGCTCGAGGAGGGTAACACATGCTCAATATAACTCACCTTCAGTAAGTTCCTCTTCCTTTATTTAATGAACTAGAAGAAGGTTTTGTTCCCATATCGGCCCTTGTTATCAGACTAATCAGTAAGTGCGGACATGAAAATATCTCCCTAACTTCCACAAGAAACTAGAACAAAACAAGGCAGAATATAAAACTTTCCCTAAGTTTTAATTATCAAGCATACCAACTAACAAGAGATAAATGACATACCTTTTAAATGTCGTTTTTCCTCTCTAGTGTCATCCTCGCTCCATTCCAAGGCTTATGGGATGTTGAACCTGTAAAAAACACACAAGTCAACGAAGTGAAAGCAACAACGTATACTCAACAAATCCTATGCATGTGATCAAGGAGTCATATAATAAAATAAGACCAATTCTATGGGAAAGAAATATATCATTATATTAAAGATATGAAAAGGATAATACAACCAACACCTTGATGTTGTAAGGTCCCTTCCAATGGTTCCTTACTTCCCACACACTTCTACTCCACATATTCTGAGACTGTAGATCTGATAGCTACTCACAATCTATCTTGACAAAGTAAAGCTCAAAGCCAACATACAAGCTACAAAACTCAAGAACTTTCCAACTCCAAAATCTAGCCAACTAAATCCAACTTTCCCCATGAGAAATCCTCTCTGAAAAGGATGGGGTGAGGAGGTTAGGATGATCCCAAGAGATCAGGGATGCGACTCAGATCCAAACCGATCGGAGGTCACCTCACCCTCGAAGCTTCTATTCTAGAACTTTCAAGATATTCCTCTTTTTCCTTCTTATGAAAATAGTAGCACCCTTAACACTAAGAAAATTGCGACGATATCACAGGCCACTGTGGTGCAACCTGCGATGATCCTAGATCGTCGCACCCTTAACACTAAGCAAGGTATGACGATCCCTTTTTCTAAGGTTTTTGACAAAGGAAAAGTATAATTTTATCTCTCTGGAAAAGGTATCTCCATTCTTCTTCAAGGATTAAGGCCATTGATCCTTMTAAYGAMAAAGGATAGGTTTACATCATTAACGGTCATAGGGGTGACGAAAATAATGTGTAACATCCCTTCAATGTGTAGTTTAGCAAATCCAAAGAAGAAAAACTCGGTGGTTTTTCATATTTAGAGATTCTAAAAAGAACTTAAAGGAGACTCCATGGTCCTTTTTCATAATTTTAGTCACATGAGTCCGAAGAAGCGATAAAATACCACTCAAAAGATTCCCTTTCAAACCTTTTAATGAGTGTGAAAAGAAGAAAGATCACTCAAAAATCTTTTCATGTTTAGAGAGTGTGAAAAGAACTTAAAGGAGACTCCAGCGGGTTCCTTTTTTGTATAAAATTTACGAGTCTGAAAACCTAATAAAAGTTCACTCAGTCACATTCTCATGTATTTAAGAGCACGAGAAAGAACAAATACTAAGATCGGTATTGGTTTCATTTTTACACAAGCTTGAAACAAAATTAAACTTATGCTTGTAAATTCCCAACATAATTTCCAAAGGTAGGGATACCCATGGATGGTTGGTACTCTGCCCCCAGCTTGAAAAGCTAGTGGCTTAAATCCAGAATGATAATCAAAGGCTGGAGACATGCCCCCCCAAGCTTCATTTCATTCGTCGACTTTGAGTTTGTCACCAATTTTTGTACTAGATGGAGAAAAAGGATAAGGGCGGATGAAAGGAAGGTTCAAATATGATACCTAACGAAAGACTCAACTCAAGATCTACGAGATCTAGCTAAAGACTTGACTCGATATCTACAAGATCTAGAGAAAGACTAGACTTGTTAGGAGAGGTGACTGTTTAATTTTTTAACGAGCTTGACACGTGAAAAGAACTATGCTCAGGACCTTTGTTTCATTTTTTACCGAGATATCCATAGAGAAGAAAACTATGCTCGTAGATTTTGTTTCATTTTTTAACGAGCTTGCCATAGAGAAGAAAAACTATGCTCATGGATCTAAGTTCGATACCCATATTTATGTTTCATTTTTTAACAATCTTGCTACAAAGAGGAAAAATATGCTCATGGATTATTCTTGATCATGGCTTCCAAGAGGACAATGTTCTAGAAGGAATACATGTCAAGGGAAAAACATCAATCATGGCTTCCAAGAGATCTTCACTAGATGGAAGAAAAACACTATGAAAGGAATACATGTCGATGGCCTCGATAAGGGTAGGGAGATCTAGTTCTAATATCCCTATCAAAGAGATGACCATGTCAACTACTGGATCTAAGTAGGGAAAAGAGAGATATTCGCTCTCGTGCGGGGTTGAACACATGGGGCAAGTAGTTACATAATTGACCCGCAGCGAGGCGAACATCGCTGGCATGTATGGACCATTCAGGGAAGGTGGATGGTTGACCATCATATGAGGTTCAATGAATGAAAGTTGGTCGATCATTACTATGTTTCCATTTTGAGGGAGACACATCACTCGAAAGAGAGTGGACACAAAAGCTATCATAATGTAGACATAGTCTCGCCCATGGAGCAGGTTAAATTCCAAGGGGTCGTGAACTACCATCACATCGAGGTAGACCATTTTTCCTCCCAAAGTAACCGGAAACTGAGGAAGAATCCCTAAATATTGACTAACTCTTCTGTCAGAGGTCAACATATTTTGAGTCACGGGTGCAAGTTGTGGGGAACCAAAATATTGCCAAGCATTCAAAGATAAGATGGTAAGAGAAGAACCTTCATCTATTATAGTGTTAGGAATATTTGTATCACAAACCTGTATGATGATTTGGAAAGGCACATAAGAGAGAATATGGAGTTCTGTCAAATGATTCCAATTAATAGAAATCATTTGATTTCTTGAAGGGGGTGCCATCGGGATGGGCGAAGTGCCCCCTTGTTTGGGTGAATCAGTATTAACGAGGTATACTTGAGCGACATCCTCACTCTTTGAATGAGGAGGGGGATTGACTGGTGGTGGAACTGGATCGACCACTTTGTTTTCACTCTTCAAAGGAGGAGCGGGATCGACCGATGATGGAACCGGATCAACCACTTTGGCACTCTTCAGAGGAGGAGTGGGATCAAACGATGATGGAACTGGATCAACCACATTGGCACTCTTCAAGGGAGGAGTGGGATCGATCGATGACAGAACCGAATTGAACACTTTGGCTCTCTTCAGATGAAGAGTGCGACTGACCAATGACGAAACTGGATTAGTCACTTGGGTTTCACTTTTCATATGAAGAGTGGGGTTGATCGATGAAGGAAATGGATCAATTACTTGGGTTTGTGGTTCAATCGAGAATGAAACCAGATGGACTACCTGATCAACCAGACTGACCAGGGATGGAACCAGATTGACCAATCCATCAACTAATGATGGTTTGGGAGAAATCTTACGATAACCAGTTGGAAGTTGAATATTTTCCAAAATATAAGAAGCCTCGTCCATATGAGGGAAAAGGTGAGAGTAATGATCACCTTCACGTAACAAGTAAGGAAATTTAACAGTTCTCTTCTTCTTACCAACATTAATGTCACTAGCTGACGGGGTGTCACCAACATGTCCCACAGGGGATGATGACATGGAAGACCACATTTCTAAGACCTTGGGAAGACCATGGAAATCCCTCGGAAAGTGGTTACCCTTACAAATCCTACAAGGGAATTTAGGTTTGGGATTCTTCATTTTAATCTTGTTGACTTTATCAACACTCCCAATACGATTAACCATAGATGGTTTCTTGGATCCAATATGATCTGGTGTGGTTGGAGGCTTGGTCCCTTTTTGTTTCTTCTTCTTCTTCTCTTTCTATTTCTTCTTCTTCTTATCAAGCTGGCTACCCACTTTAGAGATTTCACTAGGAAAAGAAGGAGAAAGGGAAGGATACCTGACAAGTGAAGAAGGAGAAAGGTTGACATGATGTTGATGTGTGGGTGGTGTGCTTACATATGAATCACTAGGTGCATTCAAAGCACTGGGAATATTAGATATCACTGAAGTTGGGAAAAACCAAATTGGTAATATGATCGTGAGTCTCGGAAGACTCGGTGTGGCAATGCACGGAGGACCAACGTTTCCAAAAGAAGGAAAGGCGAAAGGTTCCTCGAGAAAATGGGTTCCTCTGTTGGTACTCCTAGGAGTTGATGCCATTGACATTGACTTGACCTAATGTCCACTAAGGAAAACAAACAACACATGCTACAAATCTAAGAACCAAACAATCAAACAAACCTTCCCACAATGAAACCACTAGTTGCTGATGAAATCCAACATTGTGAGATCAATATAGGAATGGGTTGGGATAGATTGGGTGGAACAGTTATGTTGGCAACTTGATTAACAGACTTACGCCTTGGTGCAAGATTCCACACAATAATCTTGGATTTACCCTCCAAGGATCTCAATTGAGTTTAACCAACGTCTGTTCCAGGTATAGCGAAGACTTCCCTTCATTGTCACCTCGTGTAAGGACCCTACATATTATGGCTACTAAGGTCACCAACTCATAGTCAACCTTTGGGCAGGTACAGTCGACAGTCGAGTCCGAACATATGGGCAGGATAACAAGTCTGAAATCCTTCAAGAGAACTAAGGACAAGTGGACTGGTAGAACTCATGAGGACCCCGAACAGATTCATAATTCATGAAGCACCGAGACCAAATGAAGACAGCTGGACCTCAAGAAGAACCCCCAATATACGATCTGTCTACTAGGAATAGTTAAGCCTCAAAGGGATAATCTTTGTTTCTCTCCTGAACATGACCTCATGCATAACCCTTGTGTAAGAGGGGGATCTCAGCTATGCTTATACGAACAATTGGATTTACGGCTCCCTAGCACAATATTCTATGTTTATCTAATGGATTTGGAAAGTTATCCTCACAACCTCTTCCAAAGCCCTACACTTGCTAATGTAGGTTCTCTACAAAAAAATATAAAAGTGTCTGATCAATTTTATAAGCGCTTCATTTTAAGGTTGTTGTTTACTCAAGGGTGTGAAAGTGAAACTGATGGTGTTGTAGACTCGACTCCAAAAGAATGCAGAACAATGAGATGCAAATCTTTTTCTTCAATGAATCCTACATACATAATGGAGAAGAGGTTCAATTTTCTTCAACAAAAACACCCAATTCCCAAATGCAATTTTCTAAATGCAACATAGTTATCTACACTACCCAACAAAAAGAATGCAACTATCTTTCTTTGTTTGATTCTAATACATAAAGACAACAAATTCAAATCCTTTAACACTCCTTTACTTTCAATAAAAATGGTAGAGTCGAATGCAGATACAAAATACACGAAGCAAAAAGGATTTCAAAAAAAGCGTGCACTCATGGGATAACAAGAAATGAATGAAGATAATTCACTCAATCAAAGACTCAATAATCGACAAGCACTCAAGGAAACAAGAAAGTTCATAGAAGAATCTGAAAACTGATAGGGAGTAAGAGGAATCACTTAAATGTCTTGACAAAACAAGCAGTAAGAAAAAACAATCCCATCTAGTTTGTGGTAAGCATAAAGTCTCAAATCATCCAAAAAGAAAATATTTGAAAAGAAACTTAAGACCAACAAACCTTTGCAGACCTTTTCAATCAGTGAGATGACCAACAACTTCGCAAGATTCAAACCAAACTAAGAAAAACAAGGAGAATCAATCTCACAATTTGGAAAAGGTTGTAAGCTCAAACAAGACAACAAAAGAAGTTATAAGTACCAAATATTCAACCCAAACAAAGCCACAATCCAAAGTACAGACTCTAGGCAAGAATATCTGCAAGATAGACTAGGAAAAACTGAAAAGGGCATAAATCACCAAAGAAGGAGATCAACACTCTTGTTTTCAAGGGAACAAGGCATTGTATCGCTCTGATAAACATTGCAGGAAAGCTTTGATTACATATCAACGCTCTAATATACACTCCAGGGGAGCGCTACCCTTCCCAGAAACTCAAAACAGAGGCTTAAAACTCAGAAACAATTACCCAGAATTGCTAGAATTTTGTAAAATTGTCAATGAAGAGGGGAGAAAGGAAATAGATCAATAAAAAAAAAAAATGATCCAAAAGTTGGGAAAAAGGCAAAGACGATCCAAGGAAATAAAAATCAATGTTGATCCCTAGTGGAGTCGCCAATTTGTTTTGTAGGAAAATTCCCCTGCGGACAGGTGAATATCCTCTTGGATTCTAGACCCCTACTACCAAGATAGAAAGATACTAACATTGGACACTAACATTCTTTTAAATGTAGCTAAACTAGTTAGAAAGAGAAAGAGAAGGAAGAAAGTGTGATGCACCTTATTCCGGTGTTTGTCTTCGCTACTCTAATTTAAGCTTGGTCTCCAAACTCATTCACACAGCTTGATACCTACAAATCACGGATAGCAAAGAGGCACAAGGAAAATCCTACTCTATAATACTAGATTAAACAAATTTATCAATAATAGACAAGTATATGCAACCATACACAAACTTGAAGGAAATATGCCAAGCATATATTAATGAGAACTTCTAAAGAGATACTTACAATCTGTAGATGCAGTTGCAGCAGCCTCTCCAAGTCCTCGTCCAACCCTTCCACGATGATCCCAAGATCATAGGTTTGATATCCAAAAGCTTCCTCCCAAGATCATAAGTTTGATACCTCTAATATGCCTTCATATATTTTCTCCATGGAAAGCCCTCATTATATAGGATTTGGAGGATTAACCACCATGGAGAGGATGACTCATCAGATCCACTAAAATGGGATCTCCAAGATATTTAGGGAGAAAATATCTCTTAAGGATTTTAGGGAGGAAATATCTCTCAAGGATCTTAAGGAGGAAATATTTCAACCATCCATGAGATCCTCAACCTCCCCTTAAAAATAGGAAACCAAATGTGAGGTGGATTCTCACACTAAATTAATTTCCTTTTCATGAATATTAATAATTAATTCATGTGCACATAGTATTTTGACCTTCATATAATATATGTCTCCTCCACATTGACTAGGGATTGTGACATATGTTATTTCATGGTGTCAAGGTGTATGTGACACTAAACAAGGTGCATATGACACTTTAACGACACTTGCAACACTTAGGGCGAGGTACCTAGGTTTGGAAATTTGATGTGTAACAACAAGTGTTATCACAATTAATAGTAATGGTATCATCATATCTTATTTGTAAATCTTCTAATGTTTGCTTCATCCAAAGAACTTGTGTGCAACAGGATGCAACAACAATGTATTATGCCTCTGTTGTGGAAAGTGATGTGGATGTTTATTTCTTACTTAGCCATGCTACCAGATACTTTCCTTAAAAGAATTCTCCTCCAATGGTGTTTTCCCTATCATCTATACTACCGACCCAATATGCATCAGTGTATGTAGCTAGATTGAAGTCTTTATCTTTTGGATACCATAATCCAATTTCTAAGGTGCCTTTAAGATATCTGAATATTCTCTTTACTTATTTTAAGTGAGTTTCTTTAGGTGCGGATTGAAATCTCCCTACGAGTCGTACAACCTGCATGATGTCAGGTCTTGTTGTTGTTGAATAGAGAAGAATTCCAACCATTGATATGTACATTGTTTAGTCCACTTTTGGCAAGTCATCTTCTAGGCTTAGTTTACATCCAATGACCATGGGAGTACTCATATGTTTACAATCTTCCATTTGGAATTTATTTAGCATTTCCTTGATATATTTGGCTTGGGAAACAAATATTCCTTTTTCTGTTTGAGTTTCTTGTAAACCTAAGAAAAAGGATAGTTCTCCCGGCATAGACATTTCAAATTCTTCTTGCATTTTGGTTGCAAACTTTGTGCTTAGTATAGTAAGATTACTTCCAAATATGTTGTCATCTACATATACCACCACAACAATTATGTTTTGATCTTCAATTTTGATGTATAAGTTGTTGTCAGTAGTCCCTCTTTTATATCCTTGTTTTTGCAGGTACTAATCAAGCCTTAAGAACCATGTTTTGGGGGCTTATTTAAGACCATAAAAGGAATTTATTAGCTTGCACACATAGTCCTGATTTTGTATTAGCGTGAATCCTTCTGGTTGTTCAACATAGACTTTTTCTTCGAGTGTTCCATTAAGGAATGTTGACTTGGCATCCATCTGATAGATTTTGAAATTTTTGAAGCATGCAAATTCCATGGACATTCCGATGGCCTCAAGTCTTGCTACTGGAGAAAAGGTCTCTTCAAAATCAATACCTTAAATTTGGGAATATCCTTTGCAAACTAATCTTTCTTTGTTATTATAATCTCCCCATTTTCATTTAGTTTGTTCTTTAAGATCCAATTGGTTCCCACCACATTCTTGTCCTTGGGTCTTGGAACTAGTTCCCACGTCTAGTTCTTCTCTATTTGGTTTAATTCTTCATTCATTGCTTTTATCCAATATTTATTTTTTTTGGATTCTATAAATGAATTAGGTTCTATTAGGGATAAAATTGTTTGTTCTGAGTCAAATGTGAGTCTCCTTCTTGTTTCCACTCTTGCATTTTTATCTCCAATAATATGACTTTCAAGATGATTCTTTTGAACTCTTTTTTATGGAGATTTAGGCAAGGGGGTTTCTTCATTTTATTCTTCATCAGTATACGGTTCATTTTCCCATGTTTCATTATCATCATCTTCTTTCTGAGATTCTACATCATCGTCATCTTTCTGAGAATTTTTATCAATTTTTTATATGTCTTGGGATATGCTCTTCTTTAGTTTTAGATCATATATCTTTACATTGGCACTTTCCACTATCTTTAGTAGTCTAAGATTATAACATATGTATGCTTTCTTAATAGGTGAATACCCTAAAAATATCCCTTCATCAAATCGTGGATCAGAATTTCCTAAATTATCTTCATCATTATTAATGTAACATTTACTTCCAAAAATTCTAAACTGTTTTATAGATGTTGGCCTGCCAAACCATAGTTCATAAGGAGTTTTATCATGGTTGGGTCTCAACTGAGCTAAATTAAGTATGTGGACTATTGTGTAGATTGCATCTCCCCAGAATTTGTCTGGAAGCTTGGCTTCATTTAGCATGGTTCTTGCAGCTTCTTGAACTATTTTGTTTTTCCTTTCTACTACTCCATTATGTTGAGGAGTCCTGGGAGCTAAAAATTGTCTTTTGATACCATGATTTTCAAAAAATTGAATGAAATATTTAAACGTGAATTCTCCTCCATTGTTTGATCTCAGACATTTGATTTTCAGATATGTTTCATTCTCTATAAGAGATTTGTATGTTTTAAACTTCTCAAAGGCTTCTGATTTTTCTTTTAGAAAGTATACCCAGGTCAATATTGTGTAATCGTCAATGATCAACAAAAAATAATGTTCACCATAAGTACTTTTAGTTTTGGTAAGTCCACATAAATTTGTGTGAATAAGTTATAATGGTTTTTTTATGGAATTCTCTTTTGGTTTGAACCTAACTCTTGTTTGTTTTCCTATTTGACAATGTTTACAAATAGAATATGAAGGCTCAATAACTTTTGGTAGATCCCTTATTGCTTCCTTCTCATTGGATTTGATCAAGTTGACAAAGTTTAAATGTCCCAACCTTCTATGCCATAGCCAGATTTCATCTACTTGGATTAAACAACATTTTTCTCCTTCATCTATATTAAGGATGTACACATTACTAGATGTTCTTGGTGCAACTGCTACCAGCTTTCCAGTGTCCTTTTTTCTGATCTCACATTTTTTAAAATCAAAGGTGAGTATGTGACCCTGATCACATGTCTGACTTACACTTAGGAGATTAGGTTTGATATTTTCTACCAAAAGTACATATTCTTCTTTGGTTTTTTCATTTCCTGAATTGACAATGTCTTTTCCCAGTATTTTGGTTGACATATTATCTCCAAAGTTTACTTTTCCTTTTTCCTTTCTTGTTTAACTTGAGAAATTTTCTTTGATCTCCATTCATGTGTTTGGAACATCCATTGTCTATATACTATTGGCATGTTTTACAAGCAGTGTATGCTTGTCATTGATGGCAAGTACAACAGTGATGATGGCTTGAGTACAGCAGCGATGATCAGTAGTGCAGTAATAATCGGGGAAGAGCAGCAACCTTGATCGTTGGATCAAGGAGAACCTGCACATTCTTTAAAGTGCAAGGAGTAGCAGGCTCACAAAATCATGAAAGAAGGAGGACCGTCCATCTTCAGGCAGGACACGTGGGGAAAGATCGTCATTTCGCTGACTGGAGAGCCAAAGGAACGGGGTTCCCTAACCTCTCGAAATCGCGATATACAAAATCGCTACTTAATCTGAGCTATCAGATCAAGGTTTGATCTGGACTGTTGATCCCATTCCATTTCGGAGTTTCTCGAATCGAGAGTTGGAGATGTCAAAGAATATTAACCACAGGAATCCCAAAATCGCGATATGTGAAATCATGACTTAATCTAAGTTGTCAGATCAAGGTTTGATCTGGACCGTTGATCCCAGTCCATTTTGGAGTTTCATAAATCGGGAGATGTAGAAGTCAGAGACTCTCAACATTAGGAGTCTCGAAGTGCCAAAATGTGAAATCGCGAAACAAGACACATCAACAAACCACGTCAGCTAAGATGTAAGGTAGCTAGAGAGGTAGTGGGGGGGGGAAGAGGGCCCATAGTGATAATAGTGGAGGTCATTCAATGTAAGGTGGACTAGTTCCACTATATTATTAAATAAGGCCCACTATGGAAATTAAATATAATAAATGGGCAATTAGATATAATAAATGTAAGAGGACTTCTTAGAAGGTTCTACTTCTAGAAGATTCCTCCTCTAGAATGTTCTTAGGTTATGGTAGCACTATATAAAGGGGTTCAAGCAATGTAATGAGACATGAAGAGAGTTATTGTGTTTGGAGTTGAATCTAATTAGGAGGAAGCCCCCTCGAAGAGGCAAGTGAACAGGAGAGGATCCATTCCATAATAAGACCCATTGTATGGTGTTTCCCTACTTCAAGGGTTTGGTAATAATAAAGTGTGGTTTCTTCTATCTTTGCTCTATGGATCTATTTTGTATTCAGTAATTGTGGTGATTATATTTGTATATCTATTCAGGTTCTTAACAATTGGTATCAGAGCACTTTCCTTGGGCAGACATTGTGGGCAAATATTTTTTATTTTTGCAGTTTTTTTTTTTTTTTAGTAGAAGAAAAAAGAGGGCCGAGACATTCTCAAAGTTTTCAGTATTTTTTTGTGAAAAAGTTGTAGAAAATAGTTGTATATCTGAGTTTCTCTCATAAAAACACCCAAGTTAAAAAAAAAATCGTCCGAAACGGAGTCCGGGAAGTCAAGATATTGAAGTTTTAAAATCTGCAAATTTTCAGGGTTTTTTTCGGCGGACGGCGGCGCGATTTTTTTTTTATTTTTGTAGTAGTTGGAGGCCGAATTTTACAAAAAAGTTACATATCTGAGTTCCTCTCACAATTTCACCCAATTTCAAAAAAAAAATCAACCGAAATGAAGTCCAGGAAGTAAAGTTATGAGCATTTTAACTTCAGCAGTTTTTTAAGGTTTTTCCAGAAAAAGCCACGATTTTCTGTCGAAACTTATTGGGTCTATTTTTTTGGGTTTTTTTGTGACGGATGCAGGACCGAAGAGTTCATAGGATGCTCAGATGGATATTTCTTCTCAAAACCTAAAATAAATTCTTGAATCATTCAAAACCCAATTGTTTCACACATTGGATGACAGATTGGATGCATTTGCACATGGCCTCATAGTCAGCCTCATAGATAGCCTCACATACAGCCTCAAAGATAGTTTTTGTAGTATTCAATATTCATTGAATAACATGCAAGAGAGATTTCTTATGGAGGGCCTCAGGAATGAATATAATCAAGAAATATATGCTTGGTATGATTTTGAGGCCGATTGTGATGATTGGTATATGGATAGTTGTCATTTCTGGGATGACAACCACTTTCATATTTTATTGATGACTCTACTCCACCTTCTGTAGAGAACATCAATGTCTCACATCAGGAGCTAGTTACCAATGTTCAGTCTACATATTCTACAGTGGTATTATTCATTCCATATTCTGCTACGACCCTTTTTCACTACGTGGATGGATCTTTTTATTTGCATCCACATGATAGGTGTCAATCTTTGGAGCATCATTTGGAGTTGGTTATTAGGTTCCAAAATCTTCCACAGGGAGTTCACATGAGCACTTGGACATGGAACCCGGGCTTACAATGGTGGTTGGACTACTTCAGCATGGTGGATTTCCTTTCTACATGGGACCTTGGTTCTTTAGTCTTCTTCAGTATTATGGTCCACAATTATCCATGGGACCCTGGTATATGCTTGTACATCAAGCGTTGAGGAAAACACTTTCATAAGGGGGATGGAATGTAAGGTAGCTACAGAGGTAGTTGGGGGGGGCAGAGGGCCCATAGTGATAATAGTGGAGGTCATTCAATGTAAGGTGGACTAGGTCCACTATATTATTAAATAAGGCCCAC
>ML812909.1:11758-35951 GCA_009831015.1 Picea engelmannii | reverse complement strand
TGCAACCATCTACAACAGATTGCCAGACATCAAAACCAAGAGCTAATATGTAACTTTTCATTCTTATTTTCCAGAGAGCATAACCACCTCCATTAAACAATGGTGCTTTGTTGGAAGACATTCCCTCTTGCTGATCCATTTCAAAATCTACCTTCCAGTTATTAGACTGTTGCGTAAGGCACTAGCTCTGATACCAATTGTTGGAATTACTAAGAGGGGAGGGTGAATCAGTATTACCTCTTTTAAAACAATTAGAAATTACTATGATATTTTATTAATCACCACAAATATCAATAATGGACTTGTATTTAAAACCAATTATATAAATATAATTAACATGAATTACAAGGTTTTAGAAAGAATTATCTGAGTTAGTGAAGGACATCAATCCTTTTTAGAGCACCAACTCTAGGAGACACAAATCTTGGCCTTCTTCACGGCACCAACCCTAGGAAGCACCAACTCCCTTGTTTTAGGACATCAACCCTAGGAAGCACCAACTTCGTTTTATTCACACTTACTTAGTAAAGGATATGAATTCTTCCTTGTTCCTCTTGTCCACCCTCACTGCATAAGTGTCATCGTTTCTTCTTCATTGGACTATGCTTATGTTTTTTGGTCTGATATGGATTGTAGATTCATCTCTTCTTCACCGTTCTTTCTTGCCTATATAGTATTCCAAACGATGTGAGCGTTGAAGCATTGTGTCCCTTAGTTTGGACCATTGCACCTCTTCATTTATATTAATATCAATAACATTTGACTTTCAATTTAGAATAAATATCCCCCTCTATTATTATTCACACATTAATGTGAAAGATTTTCAATTTAGTAAGAGGGGTTTTCATAAATCAATCATAGATGTGGATTGATTTCTTTTAACTCTATCCCATGCCTTTTTATTTTATTCTTATTCTTTTGTTCTGTCCCCATTTCTCCAACAGATATCATTTGAGATTTTTGATCAGCTTTCCAATTCATCGGATGTTTGTGATCACTTAATATCAATCAAGACAAAATCAAGATCATGTATGGTTCAAAGTTTCTTCCTAACAATAGAAATTCTTCCTCTGTATGTTTAAAATTCACACAAATGCACTTTCAGGACCTCTATTCCATATGACCATAGGCGGTGACTAAGTGCTAGGCCAAACGAGTGCTTAAGCACTTATCAAGATTGTCAATCGTGTTTTATTTGCACGTTTGAGATGGACGGTTCTCGTTTACTTTGGAACTTCGGCATTTCAGGACTTGGACCTTTGTAGTCTTCCAATTATTTCGGAGTAGATTTCTCTGAAGTTCATATACTATATTCACTAATAGATCATGCAGTCAAAAAACATTCCTAAGGATATTAGATCAATGACCAACTTTAACTTTGGCCTTCGGCGCTTCAGGTATTTTAGCTGGTAGAAGAGGATGGATATCTCTAAAGGATGTAGCCCCGAAGTGACATGGTTGTTGACGTCACTATTGACATGGCACTGGCTGAGTGGTTGGCACATGTCACATTGATTCATGACATTTGTATACCTAATGTGCCAACTATACCTTGACACTTATCAGCAACCAATTAGGCCACATGTCATATTTGTCTTCTACCACATGTCTTACTTCATGGCTTCGGTACTTCATGGTTTCGGGAGTTTTGACACTTTTTATACCATCGTTTGATTATTGTTGAATTTCCAAATAGATCTACCATCGTAGATTTTCAATTGTCTTTATCCTACGACCTTTGCTTATTCTGGAACTCTGGGGTTTAGGAGTTCTTGGTTCATCTAAGTTGTTTATCGTCGGAGTAGCTCAAGGTCGGAGTTGACCACCTTCTCCCTTGGCACACTCTGAATGGATCAACTGACGGGATTTCCTATTCTTCCTCTGATCCGACAATCGATGGGGGTTTGTGACTTCAGGGCTTCGGATTTCAATTAAATTCACCTTTTCTAGACTCCTTTTTTCTAGAGTGGTCAACACCGGAGTTAGCCGGAGTTCGTGACTTCTGGGCTTTAGCCTTCGGGTAAATTCTCTTGTTATAGACTCATTTTCGTTGGAGTGGTCAGCGCTAGAGTTGACCAAAGTTCGTGACTTCGAGGCTTCGGCCTTTGGGTAATTTCACCTGTTCTAGACTCATTTTCACTGGAGTGTTCAACACCGGAGTTCATGAATTCGGGGCTTCGACCTTCGAGTAAATTCACCTATTCTAGACTCCTTTTCATCAGAGTGGTCAGCGCCAAATTTTACCACCTTATCCAACGACTTGTGTTTCTCCCGAGAAGATCTTAGATCAATGGTATGCATGAGTTCTTTTAATCCGAGACTTCGAGATATTGTGGCTTACATTGTCCTTCCACTAAACTCAATCAGATGGTCAAGAATTAATCTGAATTCCCTCCTTGATCTAACGGCTAGCGATATCATATGAAGCTCTTGCTTCAGATTTGACGATTGAGATTTAATCCTTCCCAACCTCTGACTCCTCGATCTAACGATCCTGGATTGTCCCAAAATAAGAATGAACCACTCTTGTGCGTCATCTATTCTGAGCTTTGATTAATGTTCTTTCTTCTAAGCTTTGGGTTTGTACTAGATTCTTCTGCACCCTGTTGACATCAATGACAATATCGTACCACCGTGTCCAATAAATCCTTTGAGTTCGCCACAAAAGGGTGGAGTGGGCTGCAGATCATTTTGGGCAACTCTTCATCCTAGGAACCCCTCCAGACATTCAAAAAACGTTTGATGGATTGGTAGAATTAGCCGAGCATAAACATCTTTAGAATCCCTAGCAACTAATCAAGAGAGAATTCCAAGACTAGGTCTCATATTATGGCTTCTCCCAGTCTAGGGACATGATGGTTTTCAGAGCAATGGAGTTCTACTACCTTTCCAAAACACTCATTGTCTTATCAATGGAAAATAGGGAGGACTAGTAGGATGAATCTATGGATTGACTTAGGCGGATGGAATCCAAAATCACTATTATGTGCAGAGTGGTCTTTGGGCTTAGCTTCAAGGTTTTTGACTAGGTGCCAGGAAAAGCTAAGGAAATGGTGGAGGTAGTTGGTACCCTGAGCTCTCAAGGAACTAGCTCCAACCCTATAATCATAGAAGATGAATCAAGGCAAGAGGTGAATGACAAAGCCAAGGAGCCATAAACTTCTAGCCAAACAGGCCCATCCAAACCACCTCCATCATATTCATGTTATCTCTTAGTCTATACTCATGTTCTAGTTGCTTGTCTTTATGTTTATTCATTTTTTAATTTTTTGCATATGAGGTCATGAACCTCTATAGTTAGTTAGATGTATATGGATTGATTGCACCGAAAGGTGCTCTACATCCCAGTATATTGGAGATGTCCATGTAACATAACATATTAAAATAATAGTAAAAAATCCACAAAATAATAAATTAATATTAAATTAATAATAAAATAATAAAAAACATTAAAATATATATAAATAAATAAACACATATAAACAACATGTCAGCTCAATTAATCAATCAACACAATAATCAAAACAAGTATATTGTCAATTAACCACCATAGATCCATTTTAATCTCGGATCTATCAAGCACTGAGAAGGATCAAATCTCTAGAGGTGCAAACCTTTAACCTTTCCTCAAGATTTGCACTCTAAAAAATGTTTTCACATGGAGAGATTGGATCCCTCTCGGCCCTTGATAGATCTGAGCTTAAGATGGATCTATGTTGATTTACACAAACTTGGGATGCTTTTTGGAAGTGATATGAAGTCTAGTTTCCTTTAAACAATCATGACTATAATATTTTTTTTTATAATATTAATATAGAAGTAGATAATTTATTTTTTAATATAATTATTATTTATAAAATTTAATATACTAAATTTAAAATTAAAATAATTAAATGTTGATTTTAAAATTTTATTTTTAAAATATTTTTTATAGATATTATATAAAAAAAATATTTTAACTTTTATATATATATATATATATATATATATATATATATATATATATATATATATATATATGAATGTAAAATAAATTTACACTGTTTTTGAAATAACACAACAACATTTAGTTAGGTAATAATTATCTATATTTATATATTTAAGTGAAATTTAAGAATTTACTTTTCAGAATTACTACCAATTTTATTTTTGTTGAGGCTGTAGATTGTTTTTTATTAATACATAGAGTTATTCTTAAAAATTCATATAGATGCTATTTTATTTATATTTATATATTTATGAGTAAAATTATTTTTTTACTATTGATGATGATTAACGTCCACCAAGACCAAATTGGTCTATCGGACTTTAAGAAGGTAAGTGATTACTTGTGATTCTTTAGAATTTTGTTTCTCTGTTTGAAAAACATTAAGAGAAGCTTTCCAAGATCACCATACTTTTGTTGAGTTAAGAGGTTAGGAAGATTGGTAGTGTGACAAATATTTTGAAAATGAGATCTAATATGGGTATAGGTTGGACAATCTAAGAGAAAGTGTTTTTCATCTTCAACCTTAGTGTCACAAAGGTGACACACTCTTTCATCCCATGGCGTTTTAGGAATTGACCAACGCCCAGTTTCACTATGGAGCTTGTGAGAATTTGTTCTTATCTTAGCAATGCTTATTTTTTTCTTTGCACTTGGAAAAACAGATAGATAATTTTGATCTTCTAGATTAGGTTGATTACATCCTTATAATACCTTAATTTTCTCTTTTCCTCTAACTCTTTATCACACCACATTTTCTCCTTAAATTTTTATTTGACTTTTGTTTTAATAGTATCTTTATTCTGCAAAATGGTGTATTCCATGATTCCCCAATAGTTTAGCCAAGATCAGGCATCTTTATGCCATCCTCACTTGAGTCGATGGTGGTTATGACTCGATTTTGAAGCAATTTTAGGAAGTCTCTTATCTTCCATGTTGTTTAACTTGTTCTTATACATTAGGTATCTAGTCATAGCTATGCTCTCAATGGGGGAGAGCCTTGTTTCTAAGAGGGGGATGGGATAGGGCGCATTTCCTTTAATTTTGAGATAATAGATTATAAAATTCCTTTGTATTTTCTCTATCTTTCTCCAAGATTCACGAGAGATACTACAAACCCAGACTTCACATCCATAAAGAATAACAAGTGTAACAAGAGTCTCAAAGAGGAGTTTCTTCTTATCCCAACTCCAAAGATTAGTTGATTTACAATTATTTTCAATCCCATAATAAGCTTTCCATCCCCAAGTAATCCTTTTCTCAATGCTATAATTCCAATTGAGCTTGTGGTGAATATTAATTCCAAGATATTTGTATGAAATCACTTCCTCCAAGTTGTTGTTGTCATATACGAAGGTATCATAAGGGATCTTATTGGATTTAATAATCATGACCTTAGTCTTATCAGTATTAACAGTCATACCCATATTGGAGCAAAAATCCTTGAGGATTCTTAGTTGGTTTTCAAGATCATGGGGACTCCTTGCCATAAGAATGATATCATCGGCATAAATAAGAATATTGATGACTATACCAGTGAGAGTAGGCATGACACAACCTGCTTTTTCCAAGCCTTCTTCTAACTTGTCAATGTATATGCCAAAAAGGGTAGGGGACAAGGGACAACTTTGTTTGACTCTGATATTGCAGTTAATCTCTTTTGACCAGCCCTCGGGGTTTTTAACATAGCAATCATGTCTCATACATCCTTATTGCAACAACCCTCAACTCGAGAGGCACTTTTATCTCTTCCAACCTATTCCAAAGGTTTTTCCTAGGAACCATGTCAAAAGCTTTTCTAAAGTCAACAAAACAACAAAAAATATTGGTTTTAGTATTGTGGAACTCCTCTTCAACGATCCTAAAGGTAACAATATGGTCCATAGTGAATGATATCTTCTAAACCCGGCCTAACCTTTATCTCTTTTACTGTGACTTTCTAGCCAAAGGATAATCTTCTTTTCCAAAATAATTCCATAAAGCTTGGCTAAAATCGGGCTAATCATAATGGTCCTATAATTAGAGGGAATGTTTCTATCCCCATTTTTAAAAATAGGAACAATGAGGCTTGTGTCCAGGGTTTAGGGAATCCCTGCTTGACTTCTAAATTGAAGAGCTTATGTATGTGAGGGATAAGGATAGACCCTCCGATTTTAAAAATTTCAGCTTGGTAGCCTTCAATGTCCTTAGCTTTCCCATTTGCAAGCCTCTTAACCCTGAACTCTATGTCATCTAAAGAAAAAAAAAAACTTTTGTAGGGACAATAGGAATGGTTTCCATGGCATTAGGGAACTCGTAAAGACTTTGAAGGTAGGAATTCCAGTCCCTTAAGGGAATCTTATTATTTTCTTTAGTATTGTGGTTTAGAATTTGGCTCCAGAACTTCTTAGGATCCAACTTATATAGTTGTGAAAGTTGCTCTTGCCTTTTATTGATATAGTACTTTTTTTCATTTTAATTAGGTCTTTGTACGTATTGATCTTATCGAGTTTTAAGGACTCATTAGAAGCATCCCTAATGGATTTCCTATTAATTTCACATTCTTTATCATACCAAGGGTTGGTCATTCTATTATTCTTTTTATATGAAACCTTGAAAGAGAACTTGTTAATAGAAGTGGAAAGGGTAGTTGTAAAATTATGATAGAGTTCTTCAATGTTGTCCTTATAAGTTAGGATATTTAATTTACTATTTAAATCCTTAAAGAAAATGTCAACTATACTTTTTTCAAAGCACAAATTCCTTTGATTATCGAAATTATCTTCAATGGTGCTCCTATGCATGGAAACGTTTAGAGTTAGGGTCAAAGGTTTATGATCAGAGTCGGGCTCGTGGTCGTTTTCAAGGTCAAAAGTTGTTATTTGGTTAGAAACGGGGATATCATATATCACATAATCTACAACATTACTACCTAGCCCATGAATACAAGTCATCTAGTTAGAGTTTGGCCACTTCAATACTCCATTGCAAATTATTAGGTCTTGAGAGATGCAGAGCTTGACCAACTCAGTACCAAACAAATTCTCAATTAGGTCTTCAGAGCTTCTTTTGTAGCTATTAGATAAAACAAGGCCCTCATCTAGCCATAAAGGATTATGGTTGGAATCAGTACTTAAAATAGTAGCTTGTTTAGTTGCAATCCTAGCATTAAAGTCTCCTAGCAGGAGGATATTACCTTCATTTTTCAAACTATAAATATCTTGTTCTAAATTATTGTAGGGACAATTGTTATCTAGAGTATTTTTCTTCTAAAAAGTAAAATTAATAGGTGCAAAATAGCAAACTACTATATACATATTCTTAGCATTGGTGTCTGAAATTTCTATCCAAATGTATTGATTAAGAGAGTCAATCTTATGAATTTGAATGTGAGGATAAATTATCTTTATAATATAAAAACCTATGCCTCATCTCCCTCTACGGTGGTATTTTTTGTTCCATGTCAACCACAAGAAAAATCCTTCTATGTTAGGGACCTTAGACTCCTCATGCTCCCTGTTATCACATAAAATTGTCAAAACCTTAAGGGTTTGTGGTTTCTACCTAAGTATGTATTATTTCTTGTCTCTACTCCTTTTGCAGACCTGGTCAAAGGTTTTTCCTCTTGGCTTGTAGTTTTTCTTCTGTCTACCTTCGTCCGTTTGATTGAATTTTTTTCTCTAAGACTGATCACTTCTCTCTTGACCTTTTTCAATGATCATTTGTTTTCCCAAGCCCTCAGTCAGTCGTCTAGTTAATTGTTCACTGAAGCCACAGCCATAAGCATAAGCACAACACTTAGAGCAGGTTGATATGGACTTAAATCAAGCAAGAGAACAAGATCAACTTTCAACGACAGAGATCCATCGAGCAGATCAGATTGACATCCATCAGGCGATCGGGAGCATAGATTTGCATGAAGTATAGCATCGGAGTTCTGGAATCATGAGGCCAATCCTAACCATTGATCCTGAGAGGGATACGTGGTGCACGATCAACCTAAGTCACGATTTCATGAGTCAGAGCAGTCAAAGGGCATAATCATGAGGACTCGCGAAACCCGAAGCCACGAAATAATCTGGGTTATCCATTACAGAAGGACGCATGGCACCGGATCCGAACCACCGAGGAAGTCATGACGGGAAGGTTGAAGTGAGAGACGCACAGTTTTCCCAATTCCTGAAATGCTGATGGTTCGAGGTCCTAAAATGTCGATATTCATCTAGGTTGTTCGATTCAAAGGAACACATGGCACCTGATCTGAGGGATCGCGATTTCGCAACTCAGAGGTTTTAGTGTGAAGCATGATGCAAGTTCACGAAACATGAAATCATGAAGTGCCTGGAACTTAGGCCCATGATCACAACCCGGGGGTGTATGAAAGCAGGGTCATAAAGAAAAGTAAGCTCCTTTTAAGTAGTGGGCGACTGAAGTTGTTCGAGAAACTGATCCTGGCCATCAAATTCAAAAAAATTCCAATCGTCGATCTGGATAGGCCATTTCGCAAGATCGAGCATCGAGATTTTTGAGATTGAATGGAGTGAAAACTCCTGAAAAGTGAAATCCTGAAATTCCATATGGGACAGGCCCCAGGTTGTGGCCCCAAGTCGCATGGAATGATAGAGGGGCTTGCGCCAAGGGCCGAGAGTGCTCATATTTTTCATAGATAAATATTTGTGTGGTCTCGAGGCATCAGAATTGACTCAGAGCAGTTATGAATGTCTCCTGGAACATTCACGGGTGTGAGACTTCATCCTGATATCAACGAAAGTAGTTAATGAAAATGGGGAAGGTAGTTGAAACCTCATTTCACCCCTTTGATGGAAAGCATGGAAGAACTTGCCATAAAGGACAGACTGTCAGCCGAAATTACTTCAAGAAGGTATTTCAGCTGTTGAACCAGGTATTTCTGATAATTTTCACCATCCTCCTATAGCAGCTCCAATAGTTATTTATCATTTTCCTATTACACCCTCTGTTGGAGTCTCTAGAAGTTTAAATTTTTATAGTATTCCTACTTATTTCCCATCTTCGAGCTTCACTACCCCTCCTCCTGTTAAATTTGTTTGGTTTACAGAGAGGGAAACCTCTACTCCCTCAAGCCCTTCGTTGTTTACAGGGGGGGGAGATATAATTGTAGAAGAGCACCTAGCAACTTTCTATAGTTATGCTGATAAATATGTCATAGTAGATGAAGATGTATGGATGGGTATTTTCATCCACAGTATTGATGGAGAAGAAAAAAAGTGGTTTAGATCCCTGGCTCCTAGATCCATCGCTTGGATTGAGGCTCCAGATGATGTCTTTTGAGACAATGAGGAGATAAAAAGGACTTCATGTATTATATCACAAAGTTCGAGTCCCTAAAGAGAAAAGAGGGAGAGTCTGTCTCTGACTTCTCCAAAAGATTCAACAAAATGTACAATAAAATCCCTGCTGAGATAAAGCCTACAGAGGCCTCTGCCAAAATTACCTATGCCAGTGATTTTGACCTTGATTTCTGCCTCATGTTAAGAATGAGAAGAGCTACCTCCTTGGATCACATGCAAGATGTAGCCCTGGAAGTAGAGTTTAACATATTGGAATTTGACCGAATTGGGAATAGGGATGATAGAGACAGAGGAAGGGGAAGATCTGAAGCCTCAACCTCCAGTTCTTCTGCCCTCCCCCCTCAAATGGACGAAGTAACCAAGTTACTAAAATCACTTTCAACTAGAATGGAAAGGTTGGAATTGAAGGGAAAGCAAACATACAAAAATTCTCAAAATGTTGATAACAGAGGAAACTTTAGGAGGCTGAATAAAAATGCTCCTCAGATTATGCAAAGAGAGCATCGAAACAGAGACAGGGATGATCAGAAAATCCAAAACCCTATTCAGAACAACCTTGTCGCAGATGATGGTGGAGAGGAAGAGGACCTTGACCCAAAAATTCATTGTCTTGAAGACGCATCTCCTTCTCCTCACTTAACTCAATCAGCACGTGAGAAGTCTCTCATGGACATTCAGTTACATGAGCTGAGCAAGGGGGATAAGGCTAGCGACAGCCCGAATAGATACAACCTCAGGTATAAGAAGAAAGATGGGAATTCTGACATCCCTGATCAGCCTCCCAGAGAAGACAATCCCACCAAAGATGCAATAAGAAGCAACAAGGAAAAGCGAACATAGAATCCCCCACCAGTATCCAAAGGTCCTATCCCAGAGGTAAAAGAAATTTTGAAGCCCCCCTCCTATTTTAACTTTGAGCAAGAAATTCAAAAGATTAGGATCCTAGCACCCCTTTCAAAGTTGGTCAAGCATGAAGACTTTAAGAGATCCCTATATACACTATTGTTGCTCGAACCTTTGTATCATCCCTCAGACTCAATCAATTTGCAAGACGAGAAGCCAACAACCATCTTAGGCCCCATGGTATAAGATATATATGATTCATCCCCTCCCTTCTACACATCATTGAACATACATGACAAGGTACTGCATAATTGTCTGATGGATTCATGGGCCTCTCATAATCTCATGCCCAAAACTATTATGGAAGAACTGGGACTAGAAATCACAAAGGCTTATCATGACTTATATTCCTTTGACTCTAGGAAAGTGCAATGTCTTGGGGTCATCAAAGATTTAGTTGTAACCTTGCTCCAATTGCCCATGAAAAGTATGGTCATGGATATTGCAGTAGTTGATGTTCCCCCCAAGTTTGGCATGCTATTGTCAAGATCTTGGATATAAAGACTTGGAGGAACATTGCAAATGGACCTCACATATGCTACTATTCTTGTGTTTGGGGGGGAACATAGAAGACTGTACAGAGAAGCTCAGTTGGCCTATATTTTTAGTGATGAAGTTGACCCCACCAACCGTCCTATCTTTGCACTTGACACTGATTTCGGATCCAACTTATTGCAGCTCATCGATGCCCCTAAACCCCCTCTTGAAATCAGAAAGCAGTCCCTTACTCTCTGCGAAGATTATCCTCTGATTACCTCTATTTTGAAAATGTTCTTGGATGGAGCCTCTTCTAAAGAAGGTGTCAATGCTAGAGTAGTTTTTGTTTCCCCTTCTCAGGAAACTATATCTATGTCCTACAAGATGGAATTTGAAACTACCAATAATGTGGCAGAATATGAAGCTCTTGTTTTGGGTTTGAGGGCTACAAAAGACATGGGGATTGAGGAGATATCGGTGTTTGGGGATTCTGAGGTGATTGTCCAGCAGATCAGAAATATTTATCGGGCCAAACACCCTCGGCTTAGAAGTTACAGGAACGAAGTATGGGACCTCATTGACAGTTTTTTCTTGGCTTTCAACATTTCATTTGTTCCTAGAGAAGAGAATGTCATGGATGACTCTTTGGATATATCAGCAAGAAATTTCAGAACCCCTTGGCCACCTAATCTCAGGTATGATATAGAAGTAAAATATAGACCCTCCATACCTGACAATGTCAAGCATTGGAAAGTGTTTGAGGATGTTCTTGAGATCAAAAGATTCTTGGAGACTGTTGATGAGTTTTCATCATTACATATTGATCAAGATCCAGATTCTGACATAGATCCCCATGCTGATGTTTTTCTAAACAAAATTGTTGATCATCATATTGTCTAGTTGCTCAGCAATCACATCCCAAAGGGACTAGTTTCGAAAGATTATTTGACAAAAATGATGTGGAAGTAGAGGGTAAAGTCTCAAATGAGGACACTGACGTAGCTGAGTGCAATATTGATATAGAGAGGGATCCAAAATTTGTCAAGTTGTCAAGCAGTTTGTCCAGGGAGAAAAGGGCCGAGAATATTGAGTTATTAAAAGAATTTTCTGATGTGTTTGCCTAGACCTATGAAGACCTCATAACATACGACACAAGAATTATTGAGCACAAGATCTCGATGAAGGAAGAGGCCAAACCATTTAGGCAGAAATTAAGATAGATAAATCCTATGTTGTTGCCTATCATGGAGAAAGAGGTGAGGAAGCTGTTAGATGCCTAGATCATCATGCCTTTGAGGTATTCTGAGTGGGTAGCGAACTTGTTCCCAGTAAGAAAGAAGAGTGGGGAAATTAGACTTTGTGTCGATTTCAAAAACCTGAACAGGAGCTCAAAGAAGGACAACTACCCTTTGCCAAATATGGAACATATATTGCAGAGGGTGACTAGTGCATCCAGGATTTCCATGATTGATGGCTTTTCTGGCTACAATCAGATCTTTGTCCTGCCTGAAGACAGAGAAAAGACAGCTTTCACCACTACTTGGGGCACATTCATGTATGCCAAAATGCCCTTTTGATTGATGAACGTAGGAGCAACCTTCCAACGAGCCATGGACATCGCCTTCATTGGAGAGAGGGACAAATTTGTGATCATCTATCTGTATGATATCATGGTCTTCTCTAGATCTGATGTAGAGCATTGTGAACATTTGAAAAGGTTTTCCTTGAAATGCAGGAGGTTTGGCCTCTCCTTAAATCCCAAGAAATCGTTATTTTCCATGAAGGAGGGGAAACTACTAGGGCATATAGTATCTGATGAGGGAGTAAGAATTGACCCCAGCAGGGTGGAAGTAATCCAAACCTTGTCACTCCCTGGGTCCAGGAAAGAAGTCCAATCTTTTTTGGAAAAGATTAATTTTTTGAGGAGGTTTGTTTCCAATTTTGTTGAACTGTTGAAGCTTATAACAGCCACGTTGAGGAAAGGAAATGAAGTTAAGTGGACTGTTGAGTCCCAAATTCCTTTGATCATAAAAAGAAAGCCTTGACTGAAGCACCTGTGCTTATCAGTCCTAATTACTCAAAGGATTTCCTCATTTTTTCATTTGCTTCATTTGATACAGTAGCGGTTGTTTTGTTGCAGAAGAATATTGAGGGGCTGGAGCGGCCTATTTCATTTTTTAGCAGAGCATTGAGAGACGTTGAAGTGAAATATGACATCATAGAGAATCATGCCTATGCTTTGGTTAAAGCTCCCAAAGCCTTCAGAATCTATGTGTCACACTCAAAAATCATCGCATATGTTCCTTCAGGCTCTTTGAAGGAAGTTCTCATCCAGCCAGACATAGATGGAAGAAGGATCAGATGGATCACCAAGATCCTTGAATTTGATCTGGAGATCAAGCCCACCAAATTGATCAAAGTTCAAGGTTTATCCAAATTTTTGGCTGAGGCTAATTGCCAATATTTGGGGGTAAACTCCATCAACACTTGCTTAGAAAGTCAGCAGTTTGAGTTGTCTGATTTAAAGGAATGTGTGGCACCTGATATGAGGGATCGCGATTTCGCGACTCGGAGGTTTTAGTGAGAAGCACGATGCGAGTTCGCGAAACGCAAAATCACGAAGCACCTGGAAATTAGGCCCATGATCACAGCCCGGGGGCATATGAAAGCAGGGTCATAAAGAAAAGTAAGTTCCTTTTAAGCGACAGGCGGCTGAAGTTGTTCGAGAAACCGATCCTGGCTGTCAAATTCAAAGCGAGTCCAATCATCGATCTAGATAGGCCATTTTGCAAGATCGAGCATCGGGATTTTTGAGATTGAATGGAGTGAAAACTCTCGAAAAGAAAAATCCCAAAATTCCATATGGGATAGGCCCCAGGTCGTGGCCCCAGGTCACATGGAACGATAGAGGGGGCTACGCCAAGGGCCAAGAGTGCTTGGATTTTTCATAGAGGAATATCTGTGTGGTCTCGAGGCACCGAAATTGACTCAGAGGAGTCGTGAACGTCTCCCAAAACATTCATGGGTGTCATACTTTGTCCTGATACCGACGAAAGTAGTTAATGGAAATGGGGAAGGTAGTTGAAACCTCATTTCACCCCTTTGATGGAAAGCATGGAAGAACTGGCCATAGAGGACAGACTGTCAGCCGAAAGTTCCCCTGTCATGGATTTTTATGCAAATCCCATACCAATCTGATCTCTGTGTCTAACAGAAGAATGCAAGTGTAGCCTGATGGAAGAGGATGCAGATGCAAATCTTTGATTGTAGTGGCCAGGTCACACTCCCAATGATGGAAAGTTGTTCTGAGTATAAATACTCAATTTTGATATTTTTTTAAGGTCGATGGTTGAGCTAGGCCCCCGTATTGTAAAGTTTTAATGAAACTCTGGTTCTTCTGGTTATGTATTTGTATTTGAGACTTCTTGTTTAATGTAAGTCAGCTTCTTTCATATCTCTGTAAACAGTTGTGTTAGAACACTCGGGCATAGAGGATCCAGTCGAGGGTAGTTATGTTTTTATGATGTAGGTTTGATCACAGTGACATCGCGACCATTTTTAATCAGTTTTTGTGTTGTCTTTTCCCTCCAATGTTGAATGACTCGGGCACAGATGATCCAATCGAGTTGTTGTTATTGAATTGTGATGTATTTTTGTTTTCAGTTAAGTGATAATTTCATTCAGTTCCTTAAAACTTTGAACCAAGAGGATCTTGTCTTCTGAGTTTTTTCCTCTTTTGGCTGTTGGCAGACCAGATGTCCATAGCAGACCTCTTCACTCTCTTCAAGTTCTTCCCCCTACTCACCTTTATTACAACTTACTGACTAAAGTTAGATCAAGACCTCACCTGCTTATGTATGCCAGCCCAGTTCTCTGAGTTGAAGCGATATAATCCAGGGACTGCGTCCATTAGACCACCCTTAAAATTATTCATTGTGACATATAAACTAATGGGTATTGGGCTTACCTCTGCTACAATCCAGAGGTGAATTCTAGTGCCAACACTCCCAAGTTTCAACTAGACAGATAATATAAATATCACTAGGGATCCAACTTATCATAGGACCTTTGCACCATGGAAAGCCACAACAGTTCCAAAAAAGGATCCTGAGTGTACCAAATTCATATTTATTATTGTCCTTTTGGTCTCTATCCCTAACAATAACTTTTTGATTTCTAATTATTGCCCATTTTCCTTCTTTCCTGGCTTCTTTTACCTTTTGAACTTCCTTCCTTAATTTCGCTTGGTCTTCGGGAATGAGGTCTTCATTTATAAATATTCCTGACCCTTTTAAGCTCAGAGATTTTCTAAGTATGCTATATTTATGGTCATTACAACTTACTTTGACACGGATCAACCTATCTGTGTGATCAATTATTTTTCCTAGCCTCTTTGTTTCTATGAGGTAAGTTGTATCAATTTGTGATTTATTATTTAATTATTCTTTTACTATTGCTAGCATATCCTCCTCTTGTTGTTCTTTTATATAAAAAAATATGAGGTTCAAGGCTCTTTTGTTATGCTCATGGTCCAGTTAGATTAGCTTATTCATTTCCTCTTTGTAGTTTTGATATCCAATTTGTTTTCCATATTACTGAGGATCAAATTGTTGGTTAGTTTTTCTTCTAGCTCTTTAATCCTATCTCTCAAGTTGTGATTTTCTTCAACCCCTCCTTCTTGAGTTGATTGTTTATGTTTTTCTATTTCTTGAATCCTATCCTTCATTGTCTACAATTCACTTTTGAACCATATTAATAAACATGAGAATAAACATGTGTTTTATGAATTAATGTGTTTTTAAATATACCAAATTATATATATATATATATATATATATATATATATATATATATTATTTTTTTTAATTTTAATATTTTTCAAAACATTTTTAATGAAGAATTTTAATTCTTTCTTTTAATTATTTGAATTATTGTATTCTTATTAAACTATCTATGTAGAATAATGTTTCTCACCAAAAAAATATAAAGGAAGAACTCATTTTTTTTAATAAGTGGTATACAACTTTTGGTAACACACTCAAAATTGCTCCCTTCCGAATTTGATACCTGTAAATGTATAATAAATTAAAAATTAAAATGGATATATATGGGTTTTAAGATCTTCTTTTCACAATCATTAAACACATTCCCGTCTAAACTCTTAACTACATGTATTAAAGGTCAATATGTATCAAATTTGTAAGTAACACCTTCAAACTTACCACCTCCGAATTTGATACCGCTAAATGCATAGAAAATATAAGATTAAATTTGGTTTATGTTAGTTTTGAAATGATTAACTTTTTGTGGTTATTTATTTTAATAAATATTATACTCATGCACATATTCTCTTGACCCGGAATGTGTGATGTATTAAGAAGTATTAAAAAAAATTTGGTAACACACCCAAAGCCACTATAAATAAATCTAAGTTTACGAATAACTTGTTTTAATATTAAAATCTATATTTAGTAGTTTTATTTAATAAACAATATACTTAAACCATCTTAACTCTTAACATGAAATGTATTATGTGTAAAGAAGTATCAAATTTTTGGTAGTACACTTTTTTTCCAATTTGAAAATTTCTTTATTATATTAAGATATAATATGTTCTCAAATTAGAAAAGATACAAATAAAAACGTAGTTGTAGAGGAGCTATGAATAGAGTGAGAACTTTCTCTTATGGCGGTTTCTTGATCAGCAAAAGTGAAGAAAATTCTCAATATTAGGTATATACAAGAGACAGAAACTACATTGCTTAGTAATTCTAAAGTATAACATCAACTTTTCAAAAAAATAGGAAAACCACTTAAGGGGGATGAAGGATGCTCTTAGAAGAGTGTAAGAAAGAGAGGTGGTCCCTCATGACTATCTATCCAGTGGTTGTATGTAATGATACCTTCTTTTTTTTGTAGGGCTTCCTTTGATAATTGATCTGTTGTATTGTTTTGCGCCCAATAGATGTGTTTGTAGCTGAGATTATTAAAACAATATTGTAGAGTTCTTATTTGGTCCTTCCAAGCTAAGAGAGAGATAGCTTGTAGGTCGCCCTTGTTGCTCAACCACTCAATGATAATTCTAGAATCTCCAAGAATTTGGAGGGTTTCAATGTGAAATCTGGATGCAAGAAAGAGCGTGGCCCATGCGCCCAATAGTTCTTCCCTGGTGTTGGTGGCCAGGCCACAATTGAAGGTCCATTTATAATATGTATTTTCTGAGATTTTAATCAAACCACCAACTCCACTATGGGTGCCATTATTTTGTGCTATTCCATCAAACAATCCAGTGGGTGTGGCATTTATGTCAGGTGTCTTCTTTATGTGTTGTGGTTTTGGCTTTCTATGATATAGATCATTCCAAGTTTTGTATATTCCAAGCGTTTTGAAAGCAGCAAGCTCGAAGAAGGTGTCCCATTTTCAAAAATAGTATGATTTATGTCCAGCTAGATAGACCAGCAGGCCAAGGATGGAAGGTGCATATGTTTGTGTTCCTTATGAGACCAATGATCGAAACAATCTGTGAGGGTGGTCCCATCCCACAATGTTTTGATTTTTAAAACCGAGGCGAGTATAACCCAAACTTGTCTGGAAAAAATGCACTTGATGAATAGGTGTTTTGTTGATTCTGAGTCCCCGTGGCATAGATGGCATATCCACACCTCCTCATCATCACCTCCTCATCTAGGTGATACTGAAGCAGTTTCATCTGATGCACTGCTAAGGTTTTGTACTTTGTCGGTCTTCTTCCTTCTGTTGGTTCCAGTTGTGTTGTGTTATTTGTGAGTGGCCTTCGAGCTTCCAATTAGTTCAGGATCAGACATGTCTGCAGAGTCAGCAGGGATAAGGAGGTATGTTGACCATTCCTTAGTTATCTCTATGAGGTCCTCCTCTGTGAGCTTATAGTATGACTGAAGCTCTTCTTTATGCTCATCTACACACGCACTGATATAAATGAAGTGTCGATATTTGCGTAACTTCATGAGAGTTTTGAACCAGTGAAGGGTGTTCGATGTCATGCAAGGGACAACCTCGATAGCCCTCTTCAACTGGAGATAGTACGTGTGGAATACTGTGTTTGACTACCACTGTTTGCCCATATCGCTCGAGTACCAGAGCGTGGTGAACTTTGCAGTAAGCGGATCGAATGGCTCAGTGTCCAAGAAGGTCACACCTTCTGGCATCTCCCAAGTAGTAAATGCTATGAGGATCAGGAGTCAGCTAAAATGGAACTTGTAGCCCTTATCCTGAGCTTCGTGACAATCCAATTCTAGTTGGTTGACTAGGTACTTCGCCTAGTTCATCTGGAGTCCTTCTACACATTTCCCAATGAGGTCAACAATGAATCCTATAACATGTGCAGGTTTTTTCTTTCTTATGAGCTTTCCTACGATCAACTAGCAGGCCAGGCACACTGCGCCATTCTAGATGGAAGCTACCTTGTAGCCTCAAGTCTCCTTTTCTACATCACCATATGTGTCTTTAATCTTTTGTGCCAATGCGCAATCTGTAGCCTTCCCTGGGTATAAGTCAAGTGGGTCGGGTCTCTACATGCTCAATCCGGTCATCCTATGGATCAGCATCGGATTGACTGTGATGCGTTTGTCTAGCCATAGGTAGCCGCCATGGTAACATGATAACAAGAGCTTAACACATGCATTAACCTCCTAGTTCCTTCCAAAGTGTGGAATCTTCATCACATTCAAGAGGGTGGACTGCATGAGGTTCATAGTCCATGGTTGGGGGATAATTTTTGAGTTCTTCCCCTTCGTCCTCATCAAATACTTGTAAGGAGTGAGCATGTTATGGTTCTTGCGGTCCCTTAGGTTGAAGTCGCTGAATTTTAGTGTTGCGATCTTATCCTTTTGCGTTCGAACTACACGTATCCCCTTCGAGAGGTACGCAGTAACCATGGTGTAATCAAAGTCCCTCGAGACACTATCATGACTCACTGCGCTAGCCAAAGGTGGGATGTAGTTGGGTAGGATAGTTGGATTTAACTTCGCATTTTCCAAGTCATCTTGGTTCTTGGTTCTCTTCTCTGCTGCAAGTCGGGATGGTCTGGATCCGCGAGCAGTCAATGGGGAGGCTTGCACTCCTCTCGTCAATGAAGCTTGAGCTCCTACGGACATCACCTTCTCAGCTATACGGTCGATTAGCTTCGACGACTTTCTCTGCGGCATTGAGCTCATTCGACATGCATGCTTATGATTGGATGACTCGGGTGGATGAATGAGTGCTCAAAGCAATAGAATGGGTGTCGATCTCAATAAACACAGTGCGGTAGCAATGAGTTGGCTAGGATACAATTCGCAAAAAAAAATTCGATGTAACAGTTGATGCAATAAGTAGACAACGGTGTAACGGATATTTCCAACGAACAAGAGGCATTCATCAATGAGGTTATGTCCGTTGTGGCGCAGTCTCAACGGTCTGATGGCGAGATTTTTGGCCATAACTGTTTGTTCTTATCCATTTGGGGCATCGGTCTAACGGTTATAATGATTTCAACGACTATATTGCTTCACCATGGAGACGTGTTATGTTGCGTTGTTCTGATATCTTGGTGAAGTTCCAGTTTTGCAAATCTTCCTTTTGCGAAGTCCCTTCTGGAACATTCTGCAACTTTTCTATCTTTTCTCTCTTCTTACTAAGATTTCTAGCCTTCTTCCCTGTGATCTTTGTCTCGGTATTTCTCTTTCCATTTTGATTCTGATCTCCTTTTGGCATAGTAACTTTGCGCTGTGGAGATTCTTTCATAGGGTTAGAGGGTAGTACTTCTTCTCTGTCCGGGGTAGGTGCCCCACTCTTCTGTGAGTCTCCTTGTGTTCTCTCAACTTCAACATCCAGGTTTCTAGTTCTCAACAACTTTGATCTGTTCTCCTGTTCTTCAATCAACTGTGTTATCATCTTAGTCATAAAATCTTTTAATTCTTTCTTCTTTTGTTCTAAGACTTCCTCTTCTTTTCTTCTGGTCTGATCTTTCTCAATCCAAGTTTTTCCTAGTAATATAGAAAATGGGGCGTTGTTCTTAATAAATTTAACAACCTCAAATTCTTCCTCTGTCGAAGTTCCATGAGCACTCATAGATGTCTGGGTGAGTCTTCCACATAGGTTTATCAACCTTCCTCTAAATAATCCTTTTCCTCCCAATGAAGGAATCATAGCAGGCTTTCCCAAATTTTCCCAAGTTCTTTCTGTCATGATATTCACCTGTGTTTGCTCATCCAGAACACAGTCAATGTTGAAGTCTCCTATTCTTGCTTCTATGCACTCTTTTTCTTTGAGGATCTCTGACAAGTTGATATTTCAGTTATCATTCAGGGTTTGTTTCATTCGCAGTAATACAATCTCTGATTCTTTCTGGGGTTCTGTCATGGTTTCCGTTTCTTGTCCTTTCTCAGGGTTTTCTTGTCTCATATTCATTCTTTCAACCTTAGCAATCATTCTAGCACAATCCAAAACTTCATGGTTCATAGCTTAGCAAAAACAATCACAACAAAGACAATCAGGTCTTCTACCAGGGAATTCCTTAGCAAGATGTCTTGGTCTTCTACAACTATAATAAAGGGTTAGTCCTCTTTTTCTTTTAAATGATCCCTTGACTTTCCTGTACTGCGCACTAGGATCATAATAGCTAACCTGCAAAAAATTCTTTTTAGCATCCTGCATCCATTTGTCAGTCCAAACATTCTTTCTATGCATAGGAATAACATATCTTTCATTATTTCTATCAGATCTACTCATATCAAACCTTCTTTCATCTAGTTGTGCCCTACTTTTCAAGCTAGGAAAAAATTCATCAAACATACCTAGATCCATACTTTTGAAATAAAAATTTCCACTTATCTTACCTTCAACGGAGCACAAAGCTTTCAGATCTAGAAATTTTCACTACTCTTACCTTTTTCAAAGAACAAAGCTTCATGATCTTACCTCTTTTCTTCAGATCCAACTTCTCTTCTTAGAACAGAGCTTTACAGATCAAGTAGAATACTATGCACTAAAGAAACATATTTATGCACATAGCTTTATTTCTCTTCAGTTCCCAACAATCGCAGTTTTAGGTCCCGACAACGGAACCATTTGTTGGCACAGGGGCAGACTCGGGGTTCAACGCTACAACAACGCACCAACAAAACCCTAACTACCAGCCCTTTCGGAAACACCTGCGAAGAAAATGAAGTCTCGCCCGAGGTAAAGGCAGGGGTGGTTGTAGGACTCCAGTGTCTACAACCTTAGCTGGGACACAGATCTATGATTACAATACTCTATCAAAGCACTTAGCAGTTACAGTTCATCAGTATTTAACCAGTATCTACTTCGCAGATAAAACCCTAATTATAGAGAATTGCAGTATTCAACCAGATCTAGTATATTCAAGCACTAAGCACATTCACATAGGTTAGATATAGAATTCATCCATATTCTTAAGCACAAAGCATCATCAGATCTATCTATCATTCATCTATATCAAAGCACATAAGCAAGTAAATGCATAAACACATCAATACATCGCACAAAGCACAACAACACAGGATATACGTGGTTTACCCCCAGCCTGGGGCTATGCCCACCAACTCTTTTTCTCTTCTATTATCTTTTGTCAAGCTTCTACATGCACAGAGCCACAAAATCCTACTCTGCATAGGACAAGAGATCTACGTGCACTTCACTAGTTCCTCCTTCCTTGAGCTAGGTTACAACACAAAGCCTTTACACAGTCTCTTACAGTTACTTTCACTTAGCCTTGCAAGTATCACACAGCATGCACAAAGCATGTACAACTATTACCTGCACTTAGCACTTGGCAGTTAGCATCACACACTTATGTCACCCTTACTTACATCGCCTAACTTTCTATTTATACATTACAAAATGGGCCTAAACATGGGTAAACCCATGGGCTGACGTCCCCATACCTGTTACATAACCCCAAAACCCAAAAAGACCAAAAGAGTGGTCGATATCCCGCGATCTCCACTTTGACTTGCGCTCCTCCTTCGATAGCCTGTCGAAGTCCCAAAAATAGGTCAAACATGACCAAGAATCCTCGAAACTTGGTCAAGGGCCAACAAGTGCCAATAGCATCAAGAATCTTCTAACCTTTTAAAAAACCTAGTTGTTCTTTCGAAAGGATCCGAGAGAGGATAGGTTTGATCCTGGTAGCGATAATTTTTTCAATGAGTTTGTAGCAGAGGTTACAGAGAGCTATGGGTCAATAATCACCAAAATAAAAGGTTTTTGAAGATTTAGGAATAAGAGTTAGAAAGGTCGACTTAATGGCACCTTCCACCTTTCCATTAAGTCTAGAATCCTTCACAAGCGCCAGGAGATCTGAGTCATCCAAATAAAAAAAGTAGAGATAGAATTAGACCGTCCAGCCATCTGGAACTGGACTTTTATCCTTAGAGAAATATGTTAGTGCAGTCAAAATCTCTGGTAATGTGCAAGGACAGTCAACCAAAAGAGAGTCTTCCTCAGTTATTGTACGAGTGTAGAGGCTAGCTACAGAAACTGATGTCTGTAGATTCGTAGAGGAGTTTGCCTCAAAAAAAGGTTTGAAATAATTAACTGCAGTTGATTTTAAAGCAAGTTGTCCTCTATGGCAAGTGCCTTCCGCATCTACAATTTCCCAAATGTAGTTTTTGATCCTACAATAGCTTGCATACTTGTGAAATAATTTAGTATTGAGATCACAGCTTTTAAGCCAATCAGTTATGCATCATTGCTTCCAAATTGTTTCTTCTTTTTGTAGGAGCAAATTTCTCTCTATTTCAAGGTCTTGTATAATATGGTTGCTATCTTCTAGAGTACCCAAACTTACTTCTGCAAGTAGAAGAGACTAAATTTATGTGTCAAGTTCTAGCAATTTTTGTATATTGTGCTTCTGGTTGTTGGTTGCCCAAGCTTTGGTGTAGGCTTTGAGGCATTTGAGTTTCCAGGTAAAGCGATGTTGAATGTAAGATTCTGAGAGGAATTGTGGATCCTTCCAAACATCTGCAACAATGTGTTGTATTCAACTTCAAGTAGCCAACCTGAATTAAATTTGAAAGGATATGTAATCATGTGATGGGAAGTGTCCAGATGTAAAATTATTGGAGCATGGTCTGATACAAATGGATAGTTCACCCAAGTGCCAATTCTATCATCTGTCGAGATGAGGCGAGCAGAAATGAGAAAGAGGTCAAGTCGCTTAGAAATGGATTCTTTTCCCTTTCACCCATTCCACCAAGTAGGAGCCAAGGTAGCCGGCTCATAATCCACCAAGGTGTGGGAAGAGAACAAAGAAGAGAAAAAATCTGCCAGATCATCCTGGATAACATTTTCCCCCAGACTTCCCCCAAAAAAGTAGTGAGGTTGAGATCAACTGCAATAATTAAATTGTCAAGATCGAGAAGTCCCCGAGCTTCAATCTTCTCCCGGAAAAGTTGTCTATCGGAGCTGGTGCCATAAACATTGAGAAGATTGTAACTTTTGTTGTTGTTCCGGGAAGATCCAGACAGTAGAATGCCCCCACAACAAAGAAAGGGGGAGAAATCATAGATGGTTGGGTCCCAAGTCACTGCCAAACCCCCTGAGGTACCAAGTGAGATAAGTGTACATGTATGCCAATTAGGATGGAACTGATTTATGAATGCTCTATCCTTTTTACTGTCAACCAGAGTTTCCTGAAGAAATATAATGTCAGGAGAAGTGAGTGATAGGAGTCTTCTGAAGGAGACAACTTTTAGGAGGCCTCCAATCCCTCTGATGTTGAGGGAGAGCAAGATAATTCCTTTTCTCTTGCTAGGGATTTCATGCCTCTAAGCGCCCCAATATCAAAAGTTGAAGAAATCACTGGAAGTTTTGATATGTTTCCCTCCTTGCAACAAGCACTGCGAGTTTTGATCGGCGAATGTTCAAAGCCATGCCCTCTTGACCAAGTATAATCTTTATCAGCTAATGAAGATGAGGTCTCAGATGATCCCAAACTAAGGTCTGTAGAAGGCAAGTTTAGTAGAGATGTACCCCGAAAGATAGGCAAGGGTGTAGGTGAGAGTACTTCTTTGTAGGATGGAAGCAAAGTATCCAAAACAACACCATATGTGCTAGCAACATGCTTTGTTTCTCTAAGTCCTGGAAGACTATAAGTCTCCTCCTGCTCTGTGGTCGGATCACATGCAATCTCACTCACTCAAGGATGGGGAGAAACAAATGGACTCTGAGTGTACTCTGACACCTCCAGGGAGCCACAATCAGAAAAAGTTGAAGCAGGATGAGAGTGAATCTGAGAATCAATAGGAGTAAAATTATGAAAAAGAGATGGTACTGTAGGGAGAAAAATTCCAGTCGAGGGCGCACCAGGAAGTTTAGAAGTAGTTAGAGATGGTTGTGTATAGGTGTAAGTGATAGCAGGGTGCTCCCGTACCTCCAAAGGACAAGTGGTTAAAGCGGAATGAAAGTCAGTCTGCGCATTAGTAGAAGTATTATACTGTGTATAAGATGGTGTTGTAGTTATCTTTATTTCAGTTGGGGA
>ML812908.1:104769-115771 GCA_009831015.1 Picea engelmannii | reverse complement strand
TGTTGCCCTTTTCTCTATGGAAATTCTTTAGTAGGAAATATGGAGTGCATTTTATCTGGGTGGAGTAACTTGGAAGTGTTGATGGGTGAAATCCCATTTGGATGGAATACATGGAGATGAGTTAATTCTCCTGTTAAGATGTTATAAATTTTTATTACGCTGTTGCGCCATATGAGTATTGTTAGACAAGTTCTGTAACACTGGTTATGTTACTGGTTATTAGTAATTTTGTTGACATTGAGATGTAAGATTATTCCTGTTGCATTGATGCTGACAAATCACAATGTGCTACCTCCATGATGGTTGTGTAGTGTTGCAATAGTAATGATGTGATAGTTGGCTGCAAAAGATTGTCCGCTATATGCCTACAATTTTTGAATGGTGGAAGTATATTTGTAGCAATCAGTAATTATATTCGAGGCATATTTGCAACAATCGATAATTATATTTGAGGTATATTTGCAGAATAGCGAAGTGAATCTGCTGGTATGGTGTCAAGAAAAATATGTGGCAGTGTTGTCAGTAATACTAGAAAGCTACTTATACATATCTACAAAAAGCTGCAGTAGCCGTGCACCCTGAGATGCACTGTCCAACAGCAAGGGCCATGTATGGGGTGGATGTTATGCTTGACAACAATTTTCAGCCAAAGATTTTGGAGGTTACTTATTGCCCTGATTACGCTAGGGCATACAAATACGATGCCAAAGCAGTGGTTGGAAATGGTGAAATTGTAAAAGGTAGAGATTCTTTCAATCATGCATTTGGTTGTCTTTTCTTGAATGAGTCTGCACATGCAAGCCTTCCGTAATTGTACCAGTACATACTGTATGGTGACTAAACTGAACAAAAGATAAGGCGGACCTGAGGTAGTCTTCAAGGCAGATTAAGGGCAGATCTGGAGCTGTTTTCTAGGCTCCATTTGGTGCAGGACTTAGGCGAATATTTGAGGCAGTTTAAGCACAAGTTCTGAGAGCGGATCTGAGTATTCAATCAACTTTCCCAGGAGGACCGAAAGCAAGATTGAGCATGATTGTAGACTAAGGTTAACAACACCGAAAAAGGAAGATGTCTATCCTTCAGACTTCAGAGGGAGTCACTTGACTCAAAGGGAGTCAAACTATTTGAGAAGAAAGAAGAGATAGTACTTTCTCCCCCTTCAACAATTCAGAGGGAGACAACCGTTGATCCAGTCGATCCAATTGCTCCAGTTGATGTCCCCAGAGACATTGCAGTAGGCCATGAAAGGCCTACCTGGGCTCGACAAACTTTGCAGGAGGTAGAGGGACATGCAACTCCTCAAGGCACATTCCGAGAGAGCAAGAAACCAAAGAGATTTTCGAGCTATGTTTCAGTCATGAGCTACATCATTGATACTGAGCCTTCTTGTCATGGAGAAGCAGCAAGTCGGCAGGTATGGCAAGATGCCATGACATAAGAATATCATTCCATCATGAAGAATGATGTGTGGGATATTGTTCCGAGACCAGAAGGGAAGTCTGTATTGACTTCCAAGTGGATCTATAAAATCAAGCATGCAGCTGATGGAAGTATCGAGAAATACAAAGCGAGATTTGTAGCCAGAGGATTTTCATAGGTGGAGGAAATTGATTATGAGGAGACATTTGCTCTAGTAGCCCGATACACCTCCATCCGTACTATCGTTGCACTAGTTGCATCCATGTGTTTGAAACTACATTAGATGGATGTAAAGACAACATTTCTCAATGGTGAGATTGAGGAAGAAGTTTACATTGAGTAGCTAGAAAGATTCGTGATACACGACGAGCAATCTCATGTGTGCAGGTTGAAGAAAGCCCTGTATGGACTAAAGCAGGCACCTCATGCTTGGTACGAGAAGATGGATGGATTCTTGATGAGTTTGGGCTTCAACAAAAGTGTTGTTGATCTAAACCTATATTATCACATTGTTGGTGATGAGTGCCTGATCTTGGTCTTGTATGTGGATGACTTATAAGTTATTCCTCACCGGTTCAGAAAGACTTATTGTTGAATGCAAGCGAGCATTGACATCTGAATTCGAGATGAAGGACCTGGGTATGATGCACTACTTCTTGGGACTGGAAGTATGGCAGAGGACTGATGAGATTTTCCCGAGTCAAGGAAAATATACAGTAGAGATATTGAAGAAGTTCGGTATGACAGACTGCAAATCCATGCCTACACCGACGGTGATGGATTTGAAGAAAATGAACGATGCTTCTATTGATTCAGGGGATATTGATCCACATTTATACCGACAACTGATTGGATCATTGATGTATTTGGTTAACACTAGACCTGATATATGCTATGCAATGAATGTACTTAGTCAGTTCATGAGTCAGCCGAGACAAACTCATTGGATAGCAGCGAAGCATGTATTAAGATATCTACGAGGCACAGTTGGATATGGCCTAAGATATGCCTCCAATGTAGACATGAGTTTGCAGGGATATGCCGATGCAGATTGGGCAGGGAGTGCAATGGACCGGAATAGCACATCCGGTTGTTGTTTTACCTTGGGGTCTGCCATGGTTTCCTGGTGCAGCAGGAAACAGAGCTCTGTGGCCTTGAGTACCGCAGAAGTAGAGTATATATCATTAAGTGTGGCAGTCCGCGAAGCAGTGTGGCTTTGCAAACTCCTGACATATTTATTTGATCATGAGATGGATCCTACCATTATTCATTGTGATAATCAGAGCTGTGTGAAGCTCTTCGAGAATCCCGTGTTTCACGATAGATCGAAACACATTGAGATAAAATATCATTATATTAGAGACATGGTGCTGAGGAAAGCAGTACACGTGCAGTACCTTCCTACACATGAGCAGATTGTAGATATCTTCACCAAACCGCTTGCCAAGACGAAGTTCAAGTACTTCCGTTAGAGACTTGGCCTTGTGGAGAATGCCTCCCTAGCTGAGAGGGAGTGTTGATGATTACAACTTTGTGAGACATCCTCCAGGACACGTTCTCCTCTGAGATTGAGTTGAGTCGACCTGTGGAAGAGCCCATGTGTTGGGTGTGTCGTTCCTCTCTGGACTGAGATGAGACGATGTGTGCCCCTGTGTGGGGTGAGGATGCCCATGAGATGGGTGTGTCGTTCCTCTCTAGACTGAGATGAGACAATGTGTACCCCTGTGTGGGGTGAAGGTGCCCATGTGATGGGTGTGCGTCAGACTCTGGACTGAGTTGTTATGACATGTGGTCTCCTGCCTTGTGGACTTAGTTGAGTCAGGCTTGAGATGGTACTCCAGATGATTCTCTTGTGGACTCAGTTGAGATAGAGATCTGTTGAGTAGGACGTCCATGTGTCTGAGCACGGGTGGACGTGTCCCTAGTGGCTGAGCACTAGTGGACGTGTGAGATCCTTGCTATATTGTCTAAGAGTAAGATTTACCTGTAGTCGTAATTATGTTGTAAAGGGTACAGGTCAGCCTCACCATGTAAAGATAATTAATATTGTAATTATTAATTATATTTATTATATTATTAAGTTGTATAGGTCGGCCCTATTGTGCCAATAGACACATCATTTGATGTGATAAGTTTTGTATAAATAAAGGTGAATCCCCATTGAGGAAACACACTTATCATTGTGTCATCTCATGATTTCAGAAGTTGAGTTCTGAAATTATGAGAACTACAACACCCTTTTGTGTGCTAGGTTTGGTGGTGGATGGGGGATTTTCTCTTGAGAATATAGCAAAGGATTGTTGGGTTTTCTTCCCTTGTGTAGAAGGGTTTCCCAAGATATTTCTTGTGTTCTTGTGCATGGTTATTCTTCTTGTGATGCTGGTTTACTGCAACTGTAGCTTGTATTGTTGTTGCAGTCATTGGTTATGGTTGTAGCTCATGCTCAATAGTAATAGGATAAAAATGCATCAGCTTACCATAAAATTTAACACTGTCGCACCCTCAATGGATGAGAAATGCACCCAAGATGATTTCTCTGTTGGAATCTGATAAGAAACCAGGGAATAGAGGCGTCATGCCCTCCTCTCAACTGGGTTAGAGGGGAATCACTGGATTCCCCATGACTGGGACAAGTCAAATCAATCTGATGCTCAGTAGCTGCGCCCTCGACCTGGACAAGTGCGCCCTCACTGCTGTTGAAGTACGATGTAAGATTTGGATGATCTTCCCGGTGACTAGGGTGTGTCTCTCAACACCGAAATCAGCCTTTGGGTTTCTTCCTGGAATCCACAAAGCTCTCTCCTAAGATGCACCTCCCTCCTCAACTGTCAAGTCAAATTCTTCATAATGTTGAATTAGGTCGCTTTACCTTTTCTTATAGCTGCCCGAAACCCTAATTCATTGTTGACCTATTTTTTGCTCATCTGCTCTATTTTTAGCTCACTTTGGCTTAAAAGCTCTTTTAGTTACTTTTAGCTCAATGTCACTTTCGAATTATAACACCCTTGGCTGAAGTGACCTCTAGTAACCTTGTTTACCCCTGTACGGCCCTGGCTATAGTCTATCAGGGTTGTTTAGACTACTAAGCCTCCTCTCTGGAGCTCCTATTCAGAAAGGGACATTACATAATGTGATTTAGCTGTGCACAAAAATCTTGTTAACCGATATTAAACAAAATGCTGCACAATGTGCATGGACTCTTCAGACAAGTTATTGAACTTGTCCATCGGTTTGATTAAAGCTCAGGAAGATGACATGCTTACTGTATAAACAAGAATAATAATAAAAAAAACTATGCAAAAGGTTCATCTAGAAGATATGATATACTAGCGTGGCTTGCTTGTTGGGGAGATTTTTCCCATTTGAGATGTCCCAAAGAGACATGAGGATCTACGATATGCTAATTTTCCAGCTTGTGGATTGTACTCAATGTTACACGAGGATATGTTCCCAAGTGTAGGGAGCATGCTCCTGTGCTCCTGGGACACAGGTACTCCTGAGTACCTTTTTTTGGGGGGATGCGAGGAAACACACATGGGGACATCCCCCCATGAGTGGGGGATGCCCACAAGTACCCAACAAAAAACGGGTTACTTCTGGATGCTCCCTTCCCAAAGCAATGTGCCATGGAGATAAAGTAGAAAAATAATAGTAAACTAACAAAAAATCTCCAACCCTAAAGTGTCTACCCTCCAAACCCTAATTGTACTTCATATAAACCCCTCCACACCCACCCAAATTAACATTTACATAACCCCTATACACCCACCCAAAATGACATTTACATTTATGTTTCTCATATATTTAAATTTTAAAATTTTAGTATCGTTGGTAGAGTCCCCTATATTGGGGACCCCCGATGTCCTCCTGGACATTCCCATCTACATATCCTCCCCTCCCTCATAACACCTTTCTCTAAGTGGGACATTAAGAGAGCAGTCAAAGCTATGAGTACCAAGTTCCAACAGAGCAACATATGAGGAAAGGCTTTAGGTTGTGTTGCCGCCTTTATACACACCTGGGTGACGTGGAAGAAATCTTCAATCCACTTGGTGTGTCCTTGGGGGCAAGTCTTGAGTCAAGGTGTTGTCACCTGATCCTCGACTCCTATGTCTAGGCTAACTCCTAGCGAAACCAAGGGGGGTAGTCCCTAAAGAAAAACACTAAGGCTCAAAATTAATTCTAAGCAAAAGATATTCTAGGAGTTTATTGCAAAAGACAATACACAAGATAAAGTTCAAACTAGTAGCATATATTATCCAATTACCACAAAGTGCTTATGAAAGATATATTTCATATTGAAAATACTTGCATAAAGATAATTAGATGAATACAGATATTTGCAAGTAAATAACCATAAGCAAAAAGGATACTTCAAGATAAGACAAATAAAGCTTTGCAAGAATAAATATTTGAAGCAAATGGCTTCTTAAGATAAACAAAAAAATGAGACCAGTGCCAATATTGAGATAGTGTAATGCTGCTGAAAAATGTAGATTGCCTTGTGAAAGTCCTTGAAATTTTAGAATTTACTTTAAGTGTTGAGTGATTATTATTATGAAATTGCTTGTATGAAATTGTGTTACAAGAAAGAAAATCTAAACCAGGATGTGGCCTCTTAAGAGAATATTCCTTTTGTTCGGAAATTTGCGGAGAGTTTGCCAAAACCCATTGGCTTCACCAACAAACTCACTAAAGGTGTCAGATGTCCAACATGGAGGGGAACAAGCCCAAGGTATTACGCATGACTTCACACACTCCCTTTAGGCGGTTTTCCACACCATACAATAGTTTCCTTTGAGATTGTCCTAATTAATCTACTCCACACTAACCAACTTGGTTCTGCGTGAAACTTACTTCCAAAAGATCAAGGTTAAGCTCGCAATTGGAAGGGTCAGGAACATACACCGGGAGCCGAGGGGAAATGTTTATTTTTTGCAAAAAATAAAGACTGAAATAAATTGCAGAAAGTAAATGTTTCCTAATTAAACTATGTCCACATTGTCCAACGTCTTTTCAGAGGAGCTGAGGGGACGGATTTATTTGCAAAAGAAATAAAATAACAGAGAAGTAAAAGTTTTCTAATTACTATTGTTTGCACTGTCCAGCCTCTTTTCAGAGACTGGTTTATTTGCTCAAAAATAAATGCCGAAATTGAACTAACTAAGCAATGTAATTTGCAAAAAAGGAAATTTAATTTAAAGATTGTATTTACCTTTTTACTTTTACTATACTATGTGAAATTGCAAAACTTAAAGGAAGAAAGCAAGACTATGAAAAGAGACACCACACCACAACGCCAGTCCCCCCCTGATGGGGAAAATTCAATGGGCGCTTTCAGGAGCCCACCCTTTTATTTATTTCAGTTACAATGCTCTTTTCTTTTGGAAGATTTTATGCTTTTTGGGATGCTTGTGATCCTTAATAAAAGAGGATCTACAAGCTTACAAGTTTCAAAAAATTATTATGGATGAAGGGAGGTTGCTCCTGAGGGTCCCGGATGGTCCAAATCTTCAAAATTTGGGTGGAGCTTCCTCCTATCTGCTCTTCAAATCTGCAAAAACAGCAACTTAATTGGGGCAAAGATGCCCCAAAAGCCATTGGAAGTCTCTGCAAAAAGGGTGTTAGTTTACAATGAAAATTTGCAAAACTTTCTAAGTAAAACTTATGCTAAAACTTGTAATTTTTTGGATTTATGGGCTGCCTTTTAGGACAGCAAATGAAAGCACTTTAATCTTGCCAAATAAATGAAATGAAGCTCAATCAATCCCACCCCTTCGAGCCTTTAGAAATTGAAGAAAGAAACTAGCAATAAATGAGCTTTTCTTAACTAGATCTAGATTTTTATAATGGAAACTTTAAGTATAAAATCAGATCTAACTTTTCCTATGTATGCAAAATAGAAACTAAAAAAATTTATATTAAAAATAAGATTCATATACTTGCATACAAAATTTAAGGTAACCAAAGAAATTATGTTTTTTTGAGAAAGAGAGAAGGAAGATTTCAAAGCCTTGGAATCCTTGGGCAATGTGGGGTCTTCTTGATGGATCAAAGAGGGTATTTCATCTTTCTTTAAAGCTTGAAGGAAAGGTAAGTGCACCTTGTTATTGCACAATTTGTACCTTGATCAAGTGAAAGGGTAAAGGGGAGCAAGTTGGCGTAACTTGAGGTTATCCTATCACTGTCACCTCAATAGGATTCCTCTTTCTCTTTAGGGTTGAAGGCCCAGGGGAGACGTCCTCGGTGACCTGGGGGTTTGAGAAGGCAAGGTCAAGATGGCTATTAAAAGGTCCGCTCTCACAAGTCACCACTGATCAGAAAGCCCCAGGTTTATAACCAATGAAGTGATAATATATCAAGATGTACCTGCTCGGAACAAAGCAACAAGAAACTATATATATTGCAAGTACAACTTGCTGGTTAGCACTTCATAAAACCACAAACTTTCTCAATAAAATCAATTTGCTGATAAGGATGAAGTAAACAGAAAATTATAACGACAATATTTATGAGGCAATACTTCACAATAAGTGCCTCGAAACAACTTCAAAATGACTAAGAATAATCAACCATTAACATCATAATACTAGCATTTATTAGAAGCAAACAAGGCAAAGTATGGCTTTTAGAAGCTTTTAATGCTGCAAAGTATGGCTGTAGCTTACTTTAGTAACAACAACAATAATATTAGTAGGTTAGGCTATTCTAGTGTTAGAAGTAGTTAGTAGGAAGCTCGAGGTGTAGGTTTTGATGGTTGTTTTGATCAATCACTCAATAAGGAGTCTTAGACTAGTGCTTTTAGGGCAAAATGGAGTCAATGATGTGGCAGCAAATGTTGAAGGAAAACGATGATAATAGGAGAGTTAAAGACAAGAGAGATTAATAGTTGAAGTGTTGGTAACCCAAGGCTTCAACTATCAAATCCTAGGGGAAGCTAGCTACTAAGGTGTAGGTAACCCTAGGCCTTGGTAGATTTTCCTCCCTCTTTAACTCAATGATGAAGCAAAAAAACAGCTAAGATGAAACAATAATTGTTGGGGTGTTCCAATGGCAAGGCCCTCAACAATAGCTTCAAGGAAATCGACTTCTTGGCAAAATCTAGTATGTAGAAGCTCTTAAAGCTAGGACAATAACATGTGCTAGGCTTCCTAAGGTTTTAAACAAGCAATTTCATAATCTTAATGTAAATGCAAGATAAATATGACCATAACCATTCAATTAAGAAGAATTGCAGAAATTTCACTTACATACATCAAGAATCATCAAGAATTATCAAGAAAAACCCTAGTTGAACACTTCCACCAAGAAACTTGGCAAAATACTCCAAAATTTAGCCTTCCTCAACAAGTGCGCCTAAAATTTCAGCCAAGTAACCCTACATAGGGCGCAAATTTCAGTCCTCACAAGTGTGAGTGAAAGATGATGAATAATACAAGGGATTTTCCCTTTATTTATACAATATCAATGACCATAATTAGGTAAAAAACGCCGACATGGCCAATTACATGTAATATCGAGTTTTTACATTAAATGTCATAATAAAACCCTAAATCAAGCTGTAAAGATGACTTCATGCCCTTTTAGGGTGACGTTAGGCCTTCTCAAGGCAATGTTGGCCTCCAGGAGCAAAACATTAAGCCTCCTTGGGCCTCTGGATCCTGCCACACATGCCACTTGGCACACAACTGCCTTCAAAGTGTCCAAAACCCTGGGTGAAGTCATGGGTCACATGGGTGACGTCATGGGCCTTCCAAGGCCTACATCACGGTGAAAAGGGCAAGACCCCCCTGGGTCTAGGCCTGCTAGGCTGTCCCTGGTGGAACGTCCCTCTCTCTCTCTGGTGAAAACACTTGATTTGTCTCTACCCCTAGTTGGGGTCTCAACATCCATCTGGTGGGCTTTTAGCCCTATGGAGGTCCGAACTAATCATCTCCCCATATGCACCTGTCCATCGGGTGTGGCCTTGCAACATCAACAAGTACGCCCTCCATGGGCTCATAAGTCACAGGGATCATAACAATGTCAATCACATCTAATCATCAAGTTATTTAAACATGTGCATGAAACCCCCTTTCCTGGACAAGTGCTCAAAGACGTTATGCTATTCTACAAGCCAGATTTGGAGAGGATGCTAGGATGTCCTATTGGGCCAATGCTCATTGGATGTGGGATGTTTCCGGGTGAAGTCAAATCCAGGTCATGTAAGTGGATGAGGTGGTAAGGGATCTCTGGGCAATGGGTGCAGTGATAATAGTGAAATGTATGGCTTACCTGTGGGTGCCTTTGAAGAGAGTGAGCTGCACATTGTCATGGATGCAATTGTTTCCAAGCCCATTCATGCCTTTTATTTTTTATTCTTATTTTCTTTTTCTTTCAAGAGATTAGTTAGGGGACACTGCCCTGGCGTGGTGACCAGTGGTGACAATGTTACCCACAAGCATTTCACGGAAATGAGAAGGCTGGCTCGTGATGAGACCCCCTATCGTCCAACTAGGTCTTGATTTATTATTTTTACGGGTCCATTTGTTTCTTGCTGAGAAGCCTTTTATTGCTTTCTCGGGGATGCCTGGGCGAAGCATCTTAAGGTTTCATTCTTTTGGATTTTATCTTTTGCGAGCTACTTTTACCCTCTGGGCCTTTAGCCCCTTCTTCCCACAAGGTAAGGTACAACCCTTTGATATTTTGGTAAACTCAATGCCTGGACCAGTGTATGGGATGGATGAGCGGGAAAAAGATGAAAAGTGGTAAATATGGTGGGAACGGACGATGATTTTTCATGAACCCCCCCAATGGCAGCTCAAACCCTATGGGAACCAGCTTACTAGGGCATGCTGTCATTCCCCCAGGTGTGGTCAAGTGGAAAGGCATAAGGTCCAAGCACACGTTAGAAGTAAAAAGAATTAAATTCACATATTCAAATGTTTTGAGAATTAGAGTGACACATACCATGATACCCGGACTCATTACCTCATGGAGCAAGACCCATTTCTACTGAAGGACCAGGCCGATGGGATGGATGCTGTTGCTGCTGACAAGGTGGAGGCACTGCAGAAGAAAAGGATGGGCCCTCCAGGGCTAAGCTCAAGTTGATCTGGCTCTCGATACTCCATGTCTAGGACCTGTGGGCCTTGTTATCGCACAGTTTGTAGTTTAGGTCATAGGCTAAAGGATAGAGACCAAACTGGCGTAACAGGAACCTTCCCCACCCAATGTCACCTCGATGGGGAGGTTCTTTCTATTTAGGGAGGTTAGCCCAGGGGAGACGTCCCCGACAACCTGGGGTTTGAAGAGGCAGAAGGTATAAAGTCAAGTTTTAGAGTTCCCTCCTCACAGGTTACCACCAATGTCAGACAGTCTGGCTAATCAGCCAATAAATGAAGTGTATGCCCTATTGAAAACACCTGCCCGGAACAAGACAACAGCAACACAATATACATATGTAGGCTATAACTCAAAGGGTTAGTACTTCATTGACTATCTGATATTATTAATAAGCAATGTAATGCAATAGATGTAAAATGAATTCAACGTTTTGTAAATCAGCTATGAAAGACCATCAATTCATCAATATCTAAAGAGA
>ML812908.1:49428-80588 GCA_009831015.1 Picea engelmannii | reverse complement strand
TAGGTTAGGGCTGACCTCACACTTGTCAAATAATCCAATGGATCCGACTTTACCCATATTCTTTCATATTATTCTTTTTACCACTTTCTAATGGAGCCGACTTTACAATTAATTTTTTGCATTATTCTTTTAGGGTTTTGCACATAATCAAACATAATGAGAATATCCTCCGCAGCTGCCCAAACTTCAACACCTTGCATAAACTCCCAAATCTGAAAATAAAACTTTGAAACCCTCTCACTGCTGGTTCTTCCCTGCAGTTGATTTACCGCTGCAAATCCTAGAGAATCTCAATCAGAGAAATAAGCTTTGATACCATGTGAAAATTTCCCAAGCCATAGGTGACTAAAGTCCTTATGATCTCAATCAAACAAGTAGATTGCTGAATTTAATGACTGCAGAAATAAATTTCAGACCATAGCATTAACCACACAATAGCTGGAAATCAATTAGTGGAAGCATGAAAATTAATTTCACAGATACATGGGTAATTTCTCCTTCAAATCTAGCTTTTCATTCCTTTGAAAAACTTACAAGGAAACCTCCACAAGCTGTCCAAAAAACAGCACTGCATGGATACCGAAAAACACCTCAAACTGAGTAGAACAATCTGCTGGGGAAGTATGGACTTCCATACTGCTGTACGGAACTGTTGCGTACAACTGTACGGACTGCTGCATGGAATTGTGTCCTGCTAGAAACTGGCTACCTGCACTTTCTCCTTATGTCACTCAACCTGCTCAACTGCTCAAGTGTTCTTGTGTGTGTTAACTCTCTATCTTGACCTGTCTTTATAGTTTTAGTTGAGACCAAAACCCTAATCTATTTCTGAGATTACTCCTAGTCTAAGTTATACGTCCATGAAATACACTTTTTAGACTCATCTGCTAAAAATAAAACTTTCACTTTTTAGCTAAAGTGAATTACAAAATAGCATTTACTTTTCAAAAATATCTTGAACTACTTCTCACATGTTCACACTGAACCTGTGCTGAAGTTCCTGTCCGAACTATAATTCTCAACAGGTTTAAAGTAAATTTGAAGTCCCTTGGGGGTGGACAGCCTACAGCTTCAAACAACTTCCTATTTTGCCCTCCCTTCCCCAAATCCTTGGAACAATTATTCACATTAAAAAGAAAATAATTGTTGACGGTTATTTTAACTGGTGGAAAATCAGTACATGGTAGTCCAAATGACAAATTGGTGCATAAATTTAATGTTCCACTCCATTGTAATTCTAGTCATTGATCAAATGTGATCTTACAAGATTAAAGATCTGGTTCTAATCATGGCATCAACTACATTAAACTTTCTTCCCAGTGATGGTAACAGTAATGTAACATGAACTAGGAGGTTGCAGAATATACTTGACACTAATGTATGTTGCTGTATAACATTAATTAAATGCATAATTTGGAACCACTCAAAGGTGATAGATTTTATAGAACATTTTGTATTTATTAGGTCTTACCCTGGACTTAGCTGTTGAATTCATTTTCTCTTCAGGAAATCGATCAGCTGTGTGATGAATGGGTCCCTGAGCCCCTTCATCCAGCCATTACTAAGGAGATGGAGGACGAGCCTCCAGTTTTAGAAAGGTAAACAATGCAGTAGCTTATTTAGCTGTATAAATGTAGAGAGATGGCCAAGTTCAAAAGTTTCTTTTCACAAGAATGGGTTTTGGACCATTTATGATCTGCCACATTTATGAAGATAAACAACGTAATATCTTATTTTAGCTGTATAAATGTAGAGTGGCATTTTCAATCTGCCTTGTCATAATTGAAATCTTTATTATCCTAGAAGTATTTATTGTACCATTTATGATGTCTTAGGGCCATCTTGCACATGAAGATTTAAATATATTTTAGATAGTAGCATTTAGCTTTTACATAAGATTTTGTTAATTGTTTTTTGTAAGGTTAAAGTTAGGTAATTTCAAGACTTGACCAAGAATATGTATATTTGGCAGTTGCTTATGTATCTTGTGAGCTACTTAACAAAATATGTTTTTTACTTCAATGTATTGTGCAAAAATATTTTAAATTAATTTACTCTCATATATCTGGGAAAGCAAAACAGCCATTAGGCCACTTACTTTACCTGCTTAATGTTTTTGTTTTTTGTGGTCTTAAAGGTACTAAACTACCAGGCCAACAATGTAAGTTTTTGACACTTACTGTATTTTAACCTGTGGTTTCTGGTTGCTTCTGATGTTACTTGAACATTACCCATTACTCCCTGGATATGTCTGGTTATGTATTGGATCCAGATTGTTCTCGGCTATGCCTTGGATCCTTCATGGATCCATATCTGGAAGGAATACGACATTGATGGAGGAGGTCTGTTCAGGATCCATTCCAATTATGTCTAGGATGGATTCACATGCTGTATTCCCCAAAATGGAAAAAACAAAGAGAACACAGAGACATTAAATAAATCAACATTCATGGCAATTTCAACAAGTAGACAACTGATTATGTCATTAGATTTGGTATGTGCTATAATGCCAGCCATCAACTAGAGCTCCCTTTGTGTGAGAATTTCATGTACATGCATGGCAATTTATAACCTCATGTTTAAATAAATCTATCATACTATTTTTGGTTCTTGCTGCCCAGAAAGCATTTGATGTGGCAATACGTAATGTCCTAGGCACTGCTTGTACACTTTCCACTCATTGCTGTAGCAATCTGGAAGTGTTTCTAAGTGTTGTCACATGGAAGGGTTCAGTATGAAGAACCCACGATTGATTTTGGAGAACTCGGCCTCCCACAACCAGAACTCGTCCCACTAATAGAAAACTCTGTCCAAATAAATGAGGTTCGACCCTCAGCCAGCAACAAATCAACCCACAAGGAATGTCTCTATCTCACCTCCAGAATATGTGCCCAGCTGCAAAGTAAGACGCCCAGATTTAAGAGATTCGACCCCCACAAGCTTAACTCGGCCTCCACATTCAGAAAAGAAGGCCCACAACTCAGCTCGACCTTCCCACAGTCTAACTCGACCTCCTCAAGTGGGATTTGATCCTCAGCCAGCAACAAATCAACCCACAAGGAATGGCTCTATCTCACCTCCAGAATATGTGCCCAGCTGCAAAGTAAGATGCCCAGATTTAAGAGATTTGACCCCCACAAGCTTAAATCAGCCTCCACATTCAGAAAAGATGGCCCACAACTCAGCTCGACCTTCCCACAGTCCACCTCGACATCGTCAAGTGGGATTCGACCCACACACAAATAGATCCCCGTCGCCAACAAGAAAACCCAGCAGAAAAAGAAAGATCTCAGCCACTACAAGAGATCTCAGCTGTGATGAAATGAACTCCGTTACCAATGAAACACAATAAGAAGATTTAAGTGATCTCCTCTCAATGACCAGCTAGGGTGGATAGTCTCACCACTGAAACCAATCCCAAAACTTTCTATGGTTTTTCGTCCCGAGAGCCAAAGCCACAAGAGCTCTCTCAATTCGATTTTAGAAAATAACAAGTGAATAATGAGAGAGGGTGCCCTCATTCCCCTTTTATTCTTCCGTTGGCCCTTTTTCGACCTTTTTACCCATTTAATAAGTTAAAGTGACTTTTCATTAACTCAATAGTCACTTAGGTGCCTTTTTATTAATTACTCAATGTCACTTTTTAAAAGGTTACTTTTCCGTGTTGTTACATCAAATAATTAATCAATTCTCTTTTTTACCGACTATAGCCTACGGGAATCACATAAGCTACTCCGTCAATCTCTTGGAGAGATCATTTGGGAAGGGACATTACACAATAGCAAGGTATTAGGCAAGCTCCGTTGATGGATACATATCCTGAAGGGACAGAACATGGATCTGTTGGAGATCCATATGGGATCCATTCCTGTAACTTCTGTGATGGCTTCCCATGCCATATTGTCGAAAAAAGGCAACAACAAAAAGAACACAAAAGCATTAAATAAATCACCATTCACAGCGATTTCAACGACTAGAAAACTGTATATATGTCATTAGTCTTGATCCGTGCTACAGTGGCTCCCATCAACTAGAGTTCCCTTTATGTGAGAAATTTGATATGCACATACATGTGAATTAGTAGCCTCATGTTTAAAGAAATTTATCGAACTATTTTTGAATCTTGCTTGACAGGAAACATTTGATATGGCAATAGTGAGATATGTTAGGCAAGCTCTTTTTCCCATTGATTCAGCGGTCATCTTACAACTTCACAGCTTAAAAGTACATAAAACTGTATCAAGGTTCATGCATGTAATCCCTTTTTGTAGGGTATGTAGGATTGTTTTGACAACTGACTCTGTTTCTCCGCGGATCTGATTTAGAATTAGTATCATACATTCAACCAATTATTCTACATATATTGTGTCTTTCTATATATGTTTTTCCAGCTCTATTATACCCAATTTTTTTTACAAAATTGATGTATCCATATCTCTCCCTGTATTCACATCTGTATCAGTATCCTTATCTGCATAAGCATCTGTATCCTAATGATTTAGGCTGCTTCATTCCTAGACTCTGTTTAACTTTGTTTGCCTAGTCTTACAGAGAACACTTTTTCAGTGTTTATCAATTCCACACAATGGGATTTTCTCCCATAGCTTGAGATTATTGGTAGGCTTGATTTCTCTTAAATGATCAATTCAATTTGAAAAGTTGTGTGATGTTAATAATTATCTATTTGGAAACCTTTTGGCTGATGTAGTGATGCAGGACCACGTATCATAGTCAGTGGCAAAGAAGTTATTAATTTAGCTTCAGCAAACTATCTTGGGCTAATAGGGCATGGGAAGATAACAGTGAGTAAATGAAAAAAGATCTAACATGAGTTTTGTTTGTATATTTAGAGGTAATCACATTCCTGCTGAGAGATGCAAGATTCATTGACTCCAAAAATTTGTTTCAGGAGGCATGCAATGCAGCTTTGAAAAAATATGGAGTGGGATCTTGTGGTCCTCGTGGCTTTTATGGAACTATTGGTAAGAATTACATGGCAGTTTTAGTTGGGATAAATAGATTCTCCCTTTCTAGGAGTTGAGATTTTGTCTAACATTTTATTTGGAAGTGAGAAAGGGCGAGAACTTTTCAACTGGTCAATAACATCAGAATGTTTGTAACTTCTCATTCTAGTACATGGATGTAGGCGCGTCGGTCTAGAGAGGAGTGGGAAAGGGAAAGGGAGACTCTGTTTATTTGTTTTTACTTATTATTGTCTTTGGATTTATTTGCAGATGTCCATCTTGATTGTGAAGCCAGAATTTCAAAATTTTTGGGAACTGCAGACTCAATCCTCTATTCATATGGGCTTGCAACTACCTCTAGTGTAATTCCAGCGTTTTGTAAGCGAGGAGATATAATTATTGCGTGAGTGTTTTTTCTTATTCCCGTGCTACCTTCTTTGGTGTTCTACTATGTTATGGCATATTATCTTTTTCATAGTGATTAAACAATCATGTTCATCCTCACTCTACAATTTGATGAGATGATAAAGGAAATGGAAATCTCAGGATAGGGATTATTTGCCAGGAAGCAGTGCACATCACTAGTGTACAATACCTTCTTTTCTGGATGGTGCATTTTAAGTGCAAAAACTGTTTCAGAAAAGTATGCCTATTATTTCTCTTGTATGAACAATTAATTAATAAGTAGTTGTAGTCTGCTGTTAATGATACTGAAGTGAGTGGACAGCGTCTCCCTACATTGAAGAAGTTGTCATGTTTATCTTCACTTCCATATTCAAACAGTGCAAACTAGGAAATCAGAATACTCTTTAAGGTATGAAGATTGTTAGACTATGTATTTGAACAGATCAGGTTTCTTTTCATATGTTCTTTGTGGCAATCCTTTTGTGCAGTGATGAAGGTGTGCAATGGGGAATTCAAAATGGACTTTTCCTTTCAAGAAGCACTGTGAAACTGTTCAAGCATAATGATATGAAAGCCTTGGAAAAGATCTTAGAAGAGATTGCATTGGAAGACAAACGGGTTAAAAAGGTTTTGAACCGGCGGTTTATAGTAGTAGAAGCCATTTATCAGGTATGTTGTGTGGAAGATTGGGACTTAATAATAATGAATCTGAGAAATAGCTGATTTGTATTACACTATCATTTCTTTTAAATGTGGATTTCTTTCTAGTACTTTTCCTGCCTAAACTGTTTTAGTTTTTGTCTACCTGCATGCTTTCAGTGTCTCTATTTTATGCTTAAAATTGTTCATGTTGTATGGTACAAATTTCCCATCTTCTTTTTGCATTCAATAAAATTGCAATTCTAATTGACACAAGTCCAACAATTTTAGAGGACACCAAAGTGGCATCAGCTTGTCTTTTTTTTTTAGGAGTTCTCCCTCGATCTCCATATTTCAGGGGTCCATACTATACCCCTATCAATTATTCCATCCCAACCAAAGTTGTAGTTCTTATCTTTATCTAATCCTTCAAGCAATTATCATCTTCTTGGATTTGATCTGTCTTTCCATTTGCTATTTTAAGACATTATAACTCTATATATTGTAATGTCAAATTGCTTTCTTGTCTTGATTCACATGGGAAACTTCAATAATTTCTGTTTTGATAAGCATGGGGAGCAATTTTTTTTTTTGGGGGGAAACACTATTTATAGAAACTTACAGTTGTCCCTTTTGCTAAACTGCCGTGCTACGAGGGGTGTATCTATGCGGTCAAAATCACCCAAGGCTTGCACCTAGCCTCTTCCGCACACACTTTGGTGGTTTTGAACGCAGGTCTCCACGTTAACGCAAGCCCAATCACCTTTCTGCTTGCCACTTGACCACATTCTTGTGGGCATAGGAGAGCAATCTTGTATCGATCATAGGATACACTATTTCACCTTTGGGTGGGTTGTGAAGCTTTTGGACTGATTTTGGAAAAACTCTTTACTTTAGAGGAGGTTTAGGACTTAAATGTACGGAAATAGTGAGCATTGATGGTGGAGAGTGAAACTAAGAGAAATATTTCATTGATAGTGTTGAATGTTAATCTCTCTCACTAAATTAATTGTCCTTAATACATAGGTTACAACTCAAGAATTTTACAAAATATGTTGATGTGAAGATTGCAAATGGGTCAGTTCCCATCTATTGGGTCATTTGGGTAATTGGTCAGGTTGTCGAGAAGAGCCACTGTGTATGTGACATATCTTCAATTCAACAACAATTGCATCTCTTCCTAAACCCATCTTGGATACTCTATCAGGTTTCCATCATCCTCATTTTGATGTTGAAGATAGAAAATTGAAACCCCCTAGACAACCGTCCATATTGAGCATCCCCTTTCTTGGAGGCTTGTTTCACAGGCAACTAATCAACATGTTTCTTCTTTTTTTAATTGGCCTAAACATTTTATTAAATGTCTTTAGGGGTAATCTCTCTCTCTCTATCTCTATGTATGTATCTCCATCAGATGTTGGACAATTATTCTATACCCAAAAAACATGAATTTTGGAACAAATTTTGGCGCGGTTTTGTGATAGATGGACAAAATATGTTTGGTTTACAAATTGATCATTTCATCCTAAATAATTTGTGACCAATATCCAACCTCCCAAAAGGACACTGTATCTTTGCTAAACACCTTTATTTCTCTAAGTTTATTCAAATTAAAAATGCCTCTATCAACCTTAGTTTTTAAAACCAGAACGGGTTGTTATCCGACTGCCAAATCGGTCGAGCTGATGCCTGGAGGAATCGAACCGGCCTTCAACCCGGACCGGTGCCCAGTTTGTTATCGAACTGGCCGAGTCGAAGCCGGTTCGATACCCAACCGGTCGGTTTCGTGCCTGCTCGACTGGTCAGATGCCAGACCCACCTGCGGACTCAAAAAAATTAAAATATCTAAAAATTAAACAAATCTAAAACCTAATGCCCCGACCCCCCTACTCAGTAACTTACCTCACATTTCACATATCAGTCCTTCATCAACTCGTTTGTGCGTTTGGAGTTTTGGGCAACTGCTTGTCTAACTGTTTTGGACACTGGAGTTTGGAGAGCAGCCGCCTAGTCCCTACAGACCAGCCAACTGCCTACACTCAACAACTTTCAACAACATTCGCGTTTCACTCAACAGGCAGTTCGTTTTGAGTTTTGGGCAGTGAAGCCGCCTGTCAGCAGTTTACAGAGTACGGACTATTCACTCAACAACAACCAACATGCATTTTTATGGTTCATACTATGATTTTGCAAGTTCTAATTTTTATGGTTCACACTATGATTTTGCAAGTAAACTGTAAATGTCAGGATGCCATTTCATGTGTTCACTGTTGATTAATTGTTGCATGAATATCCATAAGGTGTGTTATTTGTTTACTTAAATCTGGAACAATAACCTAGATTTGAGGTGTTAGCTACTTCAAAGTTCTGAAGAGGATGATTATGGTTCTTAACTTTTTTGAAGACATTTTCAGGACAGAGAATCATCAATTCTATAATCTATTGGTCTTATTAATCCTGTCACCTGTGCACTACTCCTTCTATTGGTCTTTTTTTTTCTTAGCCTTCCTACATTTGGATCAACTTTGCCTTCACTGCATTCATTCCCAAGTTCCAACTTTAAAGTTTATGTTTCTTGCTTTTACATTGGTAATGAACATTCTTCTAATAATTATAAATTTCTAATATTGCTTATTTGAATTTGAAATTTTTCATATTTCTTTTAATCCATAATTCATGGCCCCAGGAGTCAAAGACCTTGCGTGGAAACATGTTGATATTGTTATCGCACATATTGTAAGTTGGGCAAAGGCCGACCCAACCACCAAAATGGAGACAACTAGGAGAGCACCTACCCACTGTCACCTTAGGCAGGTGTTCCCGTCACTTTAGAGGTGAGGTAGTTTTAGCACAAATTTCCACCCTCCAATTGAGCTGATATAACCTGTTATTACAGTGATGAAAACTTAGCTAATTATAGGAGAAAAGCCCCAAATTGTCATGGGCTAGACCCCTCTCCGTTTGGCCTAGTGCTTGCTAGGCTCTGGGGGGGAGTCCCTAGGCACAATGAAGCGCCTTGCTGCTGTCTTTAAGTCTGATTTCTGCATGTAAAACCTACAAAAAAACAAGTTGTTCGTCTTGGACAGCGTGTAAAAGCAGCCCAAACGATGAGGAAAAGTAATATTCTATGCTTGGAGGGAACCTGCAGGGTTAGCACAATGATAATAGACTGGAAAAAAAAGAGAACTATTCAAAAAGATCAGAATTAACCATAATGAACAGTTCAAAAAATGACATATCAGATTACAAATTTACCATAATACTGCCAAGAAAGAAGTTTGAAGACAAACACACACTTCTTTATCGATGAATCTTACAAGAGGACTGTTTGCATCACACCTGGCAAGCCTACAACCGATACAATGACTACTTTGCTCAAAGAGGAGCCACTAGACTAGAGAATAAGAGAGAAGAGAATGAGAGAGACACTATGCTGCTACTGCAAGAATCGACCAAGAACCTATGTGAAGCATCCAATATATAGCATAAGTAGGGTGCATATCCCAAGGGAGAAGGAGAAGATGCATGAGTGGTTAAATTTGGAGTCTAAGTGCATGAGGAAGAGAGATATGTGAAGAGTGTGAGATGAGTGAGTGTATGTGAGAGTTTGCATGAATGTTACGTGGACACAAGAGAGGAGAATGCGCCCTAAAACTTAGGAAGGCGTACTTGAGGAAGAAAGAGAGGAGTAATGAATGATAATGAATGTGAATTGGCTTTATGGATTGAAAGAAACGCATGGAGACCAAATTTAGCTTTCTAATGCATGTCCTTTTGCTAAAATTGACAAAAGCATGCGTGCGTTATGGCTAAGAGGAAATTCACCCTATTTTTTAGGGAATTTCTTAATTTTTAGGAAAATAAGGTTTAAACTCAACTGGAGACGAATTTTAATGAGCTGATGCATGGCAAGTGGAGGGGTGATTATACAGAGGAATATATGGCTAAATTTAGGCCTAGTTATGCGACTACCTTTTCTCAATTAATTATTTATTTATGCTCAAGTCTTGGAAATATGTGACCCATGCCTAGGTGGATGCCACATCACTCTGTAACTCTGCCACATGTCGATCTTTGAGGGTGCCACTTGGCATTGCATGGATGATGACTTTACCTGCTAAATATAGACATTTCTGAAAATAGAATCTAGTTCCTAAATTTTAGGAAATTGTCCACATCACCCAGGATGACTGGGAGAACACCATCACGTCACTGTCTAAAAATAGACACTGCTACAAATAGAAAGTCATCTGAATTCCCTTGACTTTATACTCATTAATCTTGTCTTTCCGCAAGGGATCCGAATATGCGATCGTAACTGACATGCGAGCCCTGGTGCTCAACCTGCTAAAAATAGTAAATTGTGCCACATCATCTCGGAAAAGATCCAAAAGACTCTGGATGTCTCAAGGATCAATAATGCACACTCAGAATTTGAATGCGGGGATTGGAGCAAAACTTGCTAAAAATAGAAAGTTCTTGCACGTCGCCCGTAAAAGTGTCATCGGTCCTAGAGTCATGCAAGGACTCATATTGTATGCTTAGAAATGCCCCAAATTTTCAAGAGACCCACTCAAACCGTGTCTCCTAAAAAATAGCAACACCTGCTGTATGTATAGATCTCTTTCAAAAATGCTTGGAAACCAAGTCAACTTTAACTCTGAACCAAACAACCATGTACCGATCATATACGTGCCTCTGATGGGAACCAACCTCTTGCTCAACATAAGTGCTAAACTATGGGAAAATCTCAGTATGCCGGCCAAATACTGCATGCTGGCTCTTAACCTTCAAGATTTTCAAGAGTGAAAATCTAGGGGTTAACAAGTAGTCACCTCAAGGGGGAAATCCCTGGTGACCTTAGGGGGGATTGAGATGGAAAATGAGATATATGTATGGATGCCCCTAAAGGTCAATTCTAGATGGTAAAGGGAACTTGGTAACGAGTCGTGGGAAAGGCTTAGGGTTGCTAATGCTTTGAGTGATCTGCTGAGAGAAGAATACCTGCCCTAGACACAATGAAAACCAAGTATACAATGTAGTCTGTTAGGTGGAGAAGCAAGTTAAGCTTGCTTTCCCTAATTGAAACAATAATCAGTCATATATATCAGCATATAAAAGATAATAAGGGTTGCAAAACAAGTGCTAAAAGTCCAATTGAATAAGCAAGAGACAAGCTAGTAAAGACTAGTTCAACTCAACAATGATAGAGTAAGCCTTTAGCACAAAAGCAAGGCTGTCACAAAAAGCTTACTGCATTGATATTTATCAGCCTTATGGGTGTAGAAAACCAAGCCTTATAACATAAAATTCAGCCAATGAAAATCACCTCAAACTAGCCCAAAAAGTGCACTAGAGTTAGTAGTTTGTTAGGGAAAAGTTATAGCCAATTCCTAGGGTTAGTTTATGAGTTATCTAGGGTTAAAGCGTTAAATTTCTGCATCCCTAATGGCTGTAGGTTAGTTTTGTAACAACAAAAAGTTATAGTGGGTGAAAGAGGACGCCTCAATGAGGCAAGATAGTCTAGGGCTCAAAGAACAATGTCCAAGTGAAAGAACTTCAAAACTTCAACTTTTCACGTTTACCAATGCAATGTTTTCTTTCTCCATTGCAACGACTAGTGCCTTTGATTAATGGGTTGATGGGGTCAAAAGTAAAGAGCTAGAGCTACTACCTCTTTGGGGGTATAAATCCTCTTATTCCCGAAGGCAAGTAACCTAGCTAGGGTTTAAACTAAGGGGTGTATATCCTTATACTTCCTTAGCAAACCCTTGCAAACAATAATTCTATGCTTAAAATTATGGTGGAGCTAAAGTAGGGGTGTATGCACTTATACTCCCTACCTAGCCTTAGCAACAAATCAACCTTGAGYTTGAATTACAAAACGATAGCAACAAGTAAAATGCYTTACCAATCCAAATAGAAACAAGATAAACCATAAGATGCCCAKACAAACCACCATAATAGCTAGAAAAAGACCTCCAAGAGCTAGCGCATCATCATCATGTAGTCCATAACCAAAAAGGCACCATACCATATCACAAGAGAACAAAAAAACTTAAAGGTAGCGAAAATTTCATTCCTTAGCTCTTCACAATGGGAGAGTTATGATTCAAAATGAGATCTTATGATCTCTATTTATACAAATTGTTATTCACATAGTTTGTCTACATTAGCAAGTGTAAAACATAAGATAAGGGGTCCACAACCCTTATCTTACCCCTTGCAACAAAATAATATTAAATAATTCACTTAAAATTCACTTTTACACAAAAGAAACCTTAGAATAAGGTGACGTCACCCCTTTAGGGGAAGTTTTGGCACTTTGAAGAAGTCATTGGGGTAGTAGATGCATGGCTAGGCCTCCAAAGGCCACTTGTCACTCATCCAAGTCCTCTCTTGATGATCTTCAAGTTTCCTTCCTTCAAAATGTGCCACATGTCATCAAACAACACCTTCACCACCACACCTTAGCCCTCTAGGTGACGTTTTTCCTCTCCTAGGCAACACGTTTGGCATGTAAGGGCTAGGTCATGTCATCCATGATGTCTTCTAGGCCTCGAAAGGCACATCTCTGTCATCTAGCATGCGGGCCCTTGACAACCAACTTGTGGGCTTCAAGCCCCATGGAAGCCCAAGCTAGGCTTGTTCTTCCAAAACTGTCCACCAGCTAGGTCCTACAAAGACAAATAACCACGCCCTCCAAAGATCTCAAGTCAAAATATCATGGTGAGTAAATCAANTCAATAAATGAGCCACCTAAGCATGTGCATCAAAGATTACCCGATCAAACAAGTAAGTGCTCAAAGACATTATGCAACTTGCCAAGCTTGGATATGGGAGGGTTGACAAGGTGTCCTATAAAGTAGATCTTTCCCTTGGTCAAGGAGTGTTTCCCAAGTGATCCCTCTCTAAGCCATGTGAAGTAGATGAAGTGGTTATGGATCAAGACTCACTGGGCATGGGGTTCATGACATACAAGGGGTTGTAGTGTCTCATTCATGGGTGCCTTTGTAGAGGGTGTGTGGCACCTTTGTTTGCAATGCTCTTTTTCCAAGCCCATCCTCTTGCCATTCTTTGTTTCTTTCTTACTTAAAGGAACGAGTTGAAGGCCACTGTCTTGGCGTGGTGTCCAGATAATGACAGTGTCACTCACAAATACCTTGCGGAAATGTGAAGGTTGGCTCGTGATGAGACTGTTAAATTGTTGAGCTTGATTTCTTATGCAGATTGTTTCTTTTATTTTTCAACACTTTGATTCCAACTTATTACCTTCCAACAATACAAAATCATAACTGAATAACAATAACCATGTAGATACGTAAGCATGCACATCAACAACACATATACCCTGGGGAAACCCTGTATAGGGACAAAAACCCCAACAAACGATCTTCCTTTATTGCATTAATAATGTATGATTACTTACAAATATCCACTATGAAAAATTTGCTCTTAAAAGAGCTTGCCAAGACGACTTAGACCGGACTGAAAAGACCTTGTAGAAGAGGAGAGACTTTGCTGATATAATTTCTGGTTATTGACCAACACTCTGGAAGATACCATGCACTGCCTGGGTGCTGCTTTGATGTCATTTTCTGGACTGACCACTTACTAGGGAACAATGTCAACGATACGATGGCTCTTCAAGGGAGTTCCTAGTAGCAAACCCATTCCCGAGGAAGACCACTTACTAGGGAACAATGTCAACCACCAAGGTGAAATGGGGCAAAAGGCATAATGCCCAAGCATATGCCATGAAATCTAAAGTAGTCTAAGATACAACATACTCAAAATGCCTCAAATATTGAAATGACACTCACTATAATACCTGACTTGTACCTCATGGAGCAAGGCTCAGTGCCTTTTGGATGTCAACTGGTGTGGTGGATGCCATCTGAAAATCCTGACCTTTGTGGTGGTGAGAAGGGCCTCCATTTGTGCAAGTGGACACTGCTGGTCATGTAGTCTCTTGACACTCCATATCTGCAACCTGAGGGCCTCGAGACATGATCTCCTTAGTTATCCCACAAAATGGGGATAACAAATATGATTGATGGGTTTATGTATTGCAAATATTGCAAGAAGCTCATCAAGGGGGGGGGCGGGGGATTTATCGGATAAAAGAACACTTGGCTGGTATAAGAGGCCAAATTCTCCCATGTGATGCACTGGATGAAGAGATTGGGCAGATTAGAATGGAAATGCTCGATCGGTTTGAGAAATTTGAAGAAGAGAAGGCTAAGCAAAAGGCCATGAATGCTGAAATTGGGAGGAAGAGATAACTCGCTGCTGTAATGTGAGCAAGTGGTAGTGCTCAATTTGAAGGCTCTTCATCTACGTCTTCTACCAATGTTATGGACCACTTCTGTTATGTTTCCCTACCTGAGCTTGACAGGCAACCAAAAAAGAAGAAGAACATTAAAATCTATTTTCCACCTTCCCCCAACTCTGTTAGTGGCTCTCAACTAACTCAAATTCAACCCACCTTAGATAGCCATTGGAAGAAGCAATACAAAGTGTTTTCTTTTGAATACAATGCTAGATGGTGTTATGATGCAGATATCCCCTTCAATACTGCCCGTTCACCTTATTACCAACCTATGTGGGATTTTGTTAATGCTGTGGGAAAGGGCTTCAAAGGTCTTAGTATGTATGACTTGAGGGGTTCTCTTTTGCAAAAAGAGGTTCTCTCCATAGATGAATATTTGAAGGATTTTAAAGATTCATGGGCCAAAACAGGTTGTAGCATCATGTCAGATGGGTGGATTGATGGAAAAAAACGCACAATCATAAACTTTCTTGTCTCTTGCCCTCAAGGAACTATGTTTTGGAAATTGGTTGATGCATCTGATGAGGTGAAAGATGCAAACCTGTTGTTTGATCTTTTGGATGAGATTGTTATGATAGTGGGGGTGGAAAATGTTGTTCAGTTCATTACAGATAATACCTCTAACTATGTTCTTGCTGGTAAAATGTTAGAGGCCAAATATAGGATCATATTTTGGACCCCATGTGCTGCACATTGCATAGACCTCATGCTTGGGGACATAGGTAAACAAGATTGGATCAAGATCGTTGTAGAGCATACCAAGTGTATCACAAAATACATCTACAACCACTCATGGGTATTGAACCTACTGAGGAAAAACACTGGGGCCAAGGAGCTTGTCAAGCTTGCCATCACGAGATTTGCAACTCATTTCCTCATGTTGCAATCTCTCATTTCTCAAGCACAAAATTTGAATTTTTTTTTTTAACAGTGATGAATGGAATTGATGTTAGTGGGCTCACAAACAAGATGGAAAAGACATCAAAAAAAGAGTTTTTGAAAACACTTTTTGGAAAAAAGCAGCAGAGGTTGTGAAAATTGCCGACCCCCTTATTAAGGTGTTGTAGTTGGTGGATGGGGGAACATTGGCCATGGGTTAAGTCTATGAGGCTATGGATTAGGCAAAGGAGTAGATAAGGACAGGCTACACGGTTAGAGTAGCTAAGTATGGGCGTATCAAGAGATCATTGATAACAGATGGAACAATCAATCCATCGCCCCATACATGCAGCTGGGTATTTCCTGAACCCGAGGTATCATTACAAAGCTCAATTAGGAGATGATCTTATTGGGGATGTCAAAACATGGATTGTAGGAGTGTTTGGAGTGCATGGTCCTTGATGAAATAGAGCAACTAGAGATACATCACCAGAGCAATTCTTTCACTAGAGCCACGGGTACCTTTGGAAAAAACCTGGCAAAGATCACAGGAGATGTGGACCAACCAGGTAAGCAATTCCAAAGTTTCTTTAAGTTCAGTTGTTTAAACTTTAAACTTTAAACACTTGATTTTCTAGCCAAAGTCATAATTTAATTCGTTCAACTAACTTTGTCTTTGCAACACATTGGTGGGAGTCATTTGGTAGCCAATGTCCTCAGTTGCAAAAGTTTTTAGTTCAAGTCCTAATCCAAACTTGCAGTGCTTCTAGATGTGAGCGCAATTGGTCTATCTTTGAGCGAATTCAAATGAAGAAGAGAAACCATTTGGAACAAAAATGGTTAAATGATATCGTTTTCGTGTAGTACAACCTCTGACTAAGACGCAACCGGTTACTAAACAAAAGACATGATATGAATCCCATTGTTTTGGATGATATCGATCCAACTTCAGAATGGGTAGAGGAGTCTCACCCAATAGAGTTTGATCCTGATAGAGATATGGATGACTTGGGTTTGGGTTTGGATTCAGCTCCACTAGAAGAAGTCGGAGAAAGCGAAGCACCAAGCATGGCACATGCAAGCACTACTCATGTAGCTCGTCCAACTCGGGTAACTTGTGCTTTTGCTAGCGATACTACTTCAGCTACTGCAGTGGAAGATGTCCCCAAGGAGAACAAGGAGCCTGAAGACTCTGAGTCAAAGGATGATTTTGTAGTTGGCATAGCTGCTGATGATGATCCCGTTCCTAGCAATGGTGATGAGTTTGATGATTGATCATGTTGATCAATGATACGTAGTAGATTAGTAGATTGTAGTTTTTGCATGTTTTATGGACTGTAGAGGCCATTTAGAGCCTCACTGATTATGTATTTTGTTGCTGATATGTATTGCACTCGGTGCCATTTTGATATATACACCTTTACATGGTATATAGATGAGCAAACTTTGCATATTTTGTCTCTAATGGTTTGGAATTATGGTTTGAAAGCTTTAAAATAAGTTTTTTCATTAAAATTTAATTATTTAATGTATTTTTTAATGAACCGAGTCGTTGAAATCAAGCCGGTCCGAGTTGATCCAGTTTCAGTTCGATGTTCAAGTTGATAGGTGACCGGTTCGATGTCCGGTTCCAGTTTTAAAATTTTTGCTATCAACATGGGTCTAATTGATGGTTCAGTCCGATCTAGGCCCCTATCACAAGATTTTTCCCTTTAGCCTCAATTTTTAGGAGAGTCTTTGCTTGAAGCATTGGGGCCCCTCCTAGGGTCACCTAACTAGTCCTTTTCCACCCCAAACATTCCCTTGATGACATCATTAGACAATGTATTGGTCTCTTCTTGGTGGTTGATTCTTCATCCTCTTCACTTTCTACTTCGTTTTCTTGACCTATTGACATCAAGTAGATCTTTCTCTCTCTTTCTTTCAATGATGTATGGCCTATTTAGCATTTTAGCATATATCTTTTGTTTATTTTATGCTTTTAGAGTAGCCTAGTGTACTTCTCTAGATTATTATTAGTGATTGTACTTCCTATTCCCATTGACCTACTCTTTGGCCATTTGTTGGACAAATAATATTGTCTTATATCCAAGACTTCTTGGCCATGGTTTTAGATTGAATTTCACTAGTTTTTCACTGCCCCACTTTCTTGAAATAGACCTCTCCTTGAGGACACTTGGATGATTAGGTACAATTGCAAATTTTTATGGTGCATAGTTTGACTGCCTGCTATTGGATTTCCATTTCTATGGAAATCCAAGTGTAAGGCTACTTTTCTTAGGGAATGAACCCCTCTTAGGCTTGGGGAATGGAGGATTTTTAAGAAATAATTGGCATTGCTTGTAAAAACCAAATTCAATTTTTTGTAAAGATGTTGAATTCCTACGTATTGGGGCACATGCTCAAATGTTAGTGTTTCTAACATTTTTAGGAAGGGAATTTCCTTATAATCCCGTTCTTAAATTGATGTAACTCTTTGTTACATGAAGTAATATATGATGCATTCCTCGAAAAAACTTATCTTATCTTATCTATTTGTTTGCTCAAACTCTTTGTTCAATCCAGGAGTTTCTTCCCTCTAGGGCACAAATTTCTTTGTTTCTATCATGTTCTGTGATGCCAGAAAAATCTCTACTGGGTGTTGTTGCTATCCTTATACACACTTGCAAACGTGGACTAAGTCTCAATCCACTTAGTGTGTCCTCATAGACACAATGTCTGTTAAGTTTTGAGCTATTATTAGGTTTCTTTTCAATTTACTAGATAACAATAGCATAGGTAGGATCACTGAGAGAAACACAATCACAAGATACACAACATTTATCCNGGGAAACCCTCATGGGGGAGAAAACCCAACAAAAACTTCCTTAATATAGATAGCCAATATAATGCCAAGACAATAAACCAAACACTAAAAAATATCCTCCACTGAGCAATGCACCTCTCTCTTCCTTCTTCTCCCAACTGCAGCTACCAAACTTGCGCATTGAGTGAGCGAATGAGTGAGTGATCAAATGAGGCATTGGCTTCCTTTATTTATACAAACTGGCAGGTGCTGGAAAGGTGTCTCTTCACTGGGTAGGGCCGACTTATCTTCTTAGTGGTTAAAACCACTTAATTAGCCTGGGGGTCGACTTTTTAATTTGCATAATATATTTAGGGGTTGACCAATCCACAAAAGGGGATTTGGTCAATTACAATGCTTAACATGATCAATCCACAAAAGGGGATTGATCTAATGAATAATAACTCAATAATAAATAAAATACTCTTTGCAGTTACAATATTTCAACACTCCCCCTTAACAAGAAGGGTATTCTACAACATCATCAAGAGAGAGAGAGGGCAGCAACATCACCAACATTTGGAATACTGACTGGCATATCTATAAATCATCGGAAGTTTTTCTCATCATCATCGTTCACAACATGGAGCTGTAGTAACATCATCATCCTCATCAACATGAGGCTAAAGTAACATCATCATCATCTTTAGCGTAAGGCTAAAGTAACATCATCATGTTCTTTAGCATGAGGCTAAAGTAATATCATCAACATCTTCAGCATGAGGCTAAAGTAACATCATCATCATCTTTAGCAAGAAGCTGAAGTGGCATCATCATCATCATCATCATCTGCATCAACATGGATTAGTATAACACTAATACATTATCATCATCAATAACAACACAAGGCTGATACAACATCAACAACAACAGTATCACAACACGAAGGCTGGAGCATCATCAACATCAACACTAGGTTGGAAATCTTCAGTACGAAGTTGGCATCTCAACAACATCAACACGAAGCTGGAAATCTTCAGCACGAGGTTGACATCAACAACATTAGCACGAAGCTGTAAATCTTCAGCACGAGGCTGGCATCAACAACATTAGCACGAAGCTAGAAATCTTCAGCACGAGGCTGGCATCACAACAACATCAACACGAAGCTGGAAATCTTCAGCACGAGGCTGGCATCACAACATCAACACGAAGCTGGAAATCTTCAACACGAGGCTGGCATCACAACAACATCAGGACGACGCTGGAAATCTTCAGCACTAGGCTGACATCAACAACATCATGTGGTACTCTGACAGATCCAAAGGATCTGCCCAGGAATCAAAAGATTCCCTAGGATATAAAATCCTAACGAAGCTACCACTACTAACCAAAGCTAGCATATACATGCACAAGTACTCTGATACCCCGTCCTTACGGACCTTCGGAATCTATCCAGGGATGATCTGTCCCCTAGGATATAAAATCCTAACTGAGCTACCCACCATTGGTCAGGATACCATAGTATCATCAACACTACTCCCCCTTTCAAGGGATTTCCTTTCGGACTATACCAAGCTTGTCTCGAAAGTGCTCAAACTTTACACGAGACAGAGGTTTGGTCAACACATCTACAACCTGTTCATTTGTGTCAACATATTGGAGCTTTATAGCTCCTCTTTGCATCATATCATGAATGAAGTGATATCGAATCTCTATGTGCTTCGACTCATCATGGAACACATCATTTTTATACAACTCTGGTTATCACATAGGATCACGGTGGCTTCCATCTCCAGATCAAGTAGATTTGTCAACAACATCTGAAGCCATATGGCTTCGCAACTGGCGGAACATGCAACAATGTATTCCGCTTCTGCTATGCTGAGAGCAATACTTGATTGCTTCCTACTCTGCCATGAGATCATGGCTGACCCCATATTGAAACAACATCCCGAGGTGCTCTTTTCGTCAGAGATACTTCCAGCCCAATCTGAATCGGTATATCCACTCAGTCTGAAGTCTTGATCTCCATTATAACTGAGACCAAAATCCAACGTACCTGTAAGGTATCTCATCGTATGTTTTGTATCATCAAGGTGAACAATTCTGGGTTTTATCAGATACTGGCTCAAAAGGTGTTCACAACAAAACATATATCCGTTCTGTTATTCGTCAAATACATCAACGAACCAATAATTTGTCTCTACAGAGTAGCATCAACCAATTCTGTTGAGGTATCTACCAGGAGCTTCAACTTCGTTTCCATGGGTGTGTTCATGGATTTACATTTCAACATGTCAAACCTCTTCATTATTTCAACTGCATACTTCCTTTGGTTAAGGAAGATCTTTTCTGGGTTCTGCCAAAATTCAAGATCTAAGAAATAATGCATTAGGTCTTTCATCAAACTCTGTAGTGAGCTTCTTCTGCAATCTGTGATGAGCTTTTCTCCATCTTGTCAAGAATACATCATCTACATATAGTAGCAATACTATAACTGGCTCATCATTCATAACCTTGAGGTAAAGGTTAGAATCAACTTTACTCTTGGTAAAGCCCAAGCTCGTTAGGAAACTGTCAATTCTGCCATATCAAGCTCTAGGAGCTTACTTCAACCTGTACAGAGTCTTCTTCAACCTGCAGACCTAAGTCTTTCTGTTTTCAACTTCAAGTCAAATTTTCACATCACTTTGTACCAATCTAGTACACTTGCTCAGCTGCAACTCAATCTGCACAATCATGTGCTATCTCTATGTGCTATATGCAAAGCATTATCTGTTTTACTGTCTGGGAGTATGTCCTCTACTCTCTCTGCAACTATTCCTTTGGAAGTGGGACTCTGCACCTGCAGTTGCTCTGAAGTTGAGAATCGTTGCTCCATTCTCACTGTGACTACTGAAATATGAAAGTAACTTCTCTTACTTCATCACGACAACAAATTCATCTGAAACTGAGAGTAGCTCAATAACTGATACTAAAGGTAGCTCTTCTTCTTTCATGGAGGTAACTAATGTACTGCACCAACTGCCAACTAATGTACTGCACCAATTGCCACTCAATTTTAAATATGGGGATTGCTCCCCTTGCATCTCATACTATATATGAATCATGGTTGTTTTGGTTGTCTTCATGAATACTGGAACTATTTCTTCAATTTATGGAGTAAGTGTCTCGTCATAGTCTTCTCCCTCTTGCTGAGAGAATCCTCTGGACACACATCAGGCTTTGTACATCTACAACATGCTTGATCTGTTAGATCAATCTTGGAAGTCAATATTGACTTCTCTTCTAGTCTCACGGAAAGATCCATATCCTAGTCTTTTTGACTGACTTCCTTCTCTGTCACTGAAACAAGGGAATCTTCCGAGGAGATTTCATATCTCCTAGAAGTTTCTGAAGCTGTGATCTAGTCTTCTCATGGCATCTGTCTCCCAGTCTTGGAAGTTGTCTCTTCATCTGATCCTTTCTAAGATCAAGCTTACTCTTGATTTCTTCTGAGTCTACAAGGACTTCATCATCTCTTACAGGGTATACTTGGTGTTGAATACCAAGTCTAAATATGAAAAGCTGAGTCAAACTTCAAGTGAATTCTGCTTCTTGTCAAGGTGGCTTCATTATCCTTTGACCAAGTCTTCTGTGAGTTCTTGTTCTAATGTTTGGTCATCTTTGGATCCTTCTACTCCTTACAATCAATCTTTATATGAGATACTCTGGATCTCAAAAATAGCTTCTTCGTCATCTTATTTGGTATATGGATGTATATCGTCATGTTCACGACTTGGGTAGTCTTCTTATGTCTCATATAATTTGTTTCCTTCTGTAACCTTCACTATAGCTTCCTCAGGGTTATCACCTGTGACTTGAACCAAGGTCAACAAAACAACAGGCAAGAATAATACTCTTTTGATAATAGTAATAAAACAATAGCACGAATAATCATCACAGTGGCTCCTTTAGAGCTATCACTTGTGACCTGTCTGAAACAAAGATCAAAAGTTAGAAATACAATACGAAATGAGATCAACACTCTTATAGTGTTGTGATTAAACATTCATCCATGGTAACTTAGAATCAACACAAGAAGTTTCTCCTATAGGAGATGTTAGTTGTATCTGGTAAATGATTACATTAAGCATTTATCTCAATATGCTGACATGCTACCAAGTATAATACTTTTCAAAGACTGCCACCTCAACTATAGTGTTTACTTGTAAAGATGGAGTTATCAAATTTATCATGTGCAAATTTGAGTCTTATCAACTTTAATCAATCAAATTTGGAATCTGGAGTCTTATCCTCAAGAATGAGTGTACTGATTTTCTTCCAAGTCTCCTTCACTCAAGATGACAAGTGATTTCTTCAATCTGTCCTTTGTACTAAGACAATATGCTATCTTGACATAAGTCTAAGTTAGAGAATAAACTCTAATCTTAATCTGATACCTTGTCTTTAATTTTGACCAAAGGTTAGTATGATGGTCATAGGTTCAACATGCAACCTAGATCAAAATAATGTCATAACAAATAGATGCATATCAGAATAATCAAACCCGAGTTGCATTATTCCTCTGAATGTGTTGGATCTTGAGATCCTTCTGGATCTATGGTAAGAGATCCCTTCTCCCGCAAATACCCTTTAAAGATTAACAATTTAAACAATATGTGAATACATACCTCTGATAGTATTTTGCTAGGGTATGGTGCACTAGGACAGTAAAACACAGTCCCAACACTTCACAAAAACTTTTGCTGCAACTGGCATGAGGGAACTGGTACTGCAACTGATGCTGCAACTACAACTGATACTGCAACTGCAACTGCAACTGGTACTACAACTGCAACTGGTACTACAACTGCAACTTAGGGTTTTATGAGGAAACCCTAATTTTTCAAATTTCAAATTCTGAAATTCTGATCCAGGGGCTAGATGCGCTGAGCTAAGGCAAGTAAGCTGGTGCAGTCAGATTTTTGAAAATCCAAATTTTACCCCTTCAAACTAAGTTTGCGGAAATTTGGACTTGTACTGGTTCTGGTTTCCTGGTTTTCTGGCACTAGTGAAAACTAGGGTTTCACTTTCCAGGAGTTCTGTCCACTGAAAAAGTGCGCTCAAGGTGCCAAAGAGTTCCCTAGGCTAGGGCGCACTTTTCTAGATGGTTTTTAGGCTTATATTCCTCTTCAACAAAAGCCCTAATTTTCTTGTACGACAACAATGACGTTTTTCTTTATCCAGTGAAAGATGCTTTCTTCAACTTAGGTCCGATACCATGTTAAGTTTTGAGCTATTATTAGGTTTCTTTTCAATTTACTATATAACAATAACATAGGTAGGATCACTGAGAGAAACACAATCACAAGATACACATCATTTATCCTAGGAAACCCTCATGGGGGAGGAAACCCAACAAAAACTTCTCTAATATAGATAGCCAATACAATGCCAAGACAATAAACCAAACACTAAAAAATATCCTCCACTGAGCAATGCGCCTCTCTCTTCCTTCTTCTCCCAACTGCAGCTACCAAACTTGAGAACTGAGTGAGCAAATGAGTGAGTGATCAAATGAGGCGCTGGCTACCTTTATTTATACAAACTGGCAAGTGCTGGAAAGGTGTCTCTTCATTGGGCAGGGCCGACTTGTCTTCTTAGTGGTTAAAACCACTTTAATTAGCCCGGGGGCCGACTTCTTAATTTGCATAATATATTTAGGGTTTGACCAATCCATAAAAGGGGATTTGGTCAATTACAATGCATGACATGATCAATCCACAAAAGGGGATTGATCTAATGAATAATATCTCAATAATAAATAGAATACTCTTTGCAATTACAATATTTCAACAATGTCTAAGTTCAAGCCCACTGTCACCTCGACTTGAACTTCTTCTGTCTAGTCTTACTCCTAGGGAAGCCAAGGGGGTTAGACCCTAGTTACTATGTGAGTGATTAAGGTGTTCTAGGAGTTGATTTTAATTGATTAAAGGTTTGGGGGAATCTAGCCTATATGAAAGGAAAACAATGCAAAGTGCAATATTTCAAATGCAAAGGCAAACCCTTTTCCTAAGACAACTAAGACTAGTGTGTAAGGTTGGGAAATGGGGTCAACTAAGTTAAGGAGAGTTTAGAATCTACAAGAGATTACAACTAAATACAAAAATGAATTACTTTGCAAGATTTACAATTAGAACTAGATAAAAATGAATGAAATAGAGAACCATCTACAAAGTTAAAAAGATCTAAAGATACAACAAAATGCAAAGATACAATTATAGAATTATAGACAAAGAAAAATAACAAGCACTAATTTGCAACTAACTTGAAAACTTGATTGTACAGGGAAAAATAAAGATAGCTCAAAGTAAAAGACTACCACAACACATCAAACCAACAAACCCAAACATAGAGTGCCTCCACAAGATGCGCAACTCTAAGGGGCTGTTTCAATGGCAACCATAAGTACAAACCCAAACAATGAAGTTGCCTCCAAAGGATGCGCAACTTCAAGGGGGTTGAGCCAATAAACGAAATCAAAACTTAAAACTGAAATGAAAATACTCAAAAGAAGCCTCCAAAGGCAAGTGCGCAACTTCAATGTTCACTTAGTTAACATCCACAAAGTGCTGAAATAAACTTGCATGTAAAGTAAAAGGAAATGTAAAGTGCTTGCAAGATTACTAAGCAATAACCACGAAAGATAGATAACTGAAAATTGCCCAAGGTTGTAGTGGATTAATTTTAGGATTAGTTGAGTTATTAAGTGAAAGTGTGAATCCTAAGCTAAGTGACTTCCCAAGAACTCTCCCCGCTTATACCAAAAAGACTGCTGGGTGCTCAATAAGTGAGGCAAACAAGGCCACACGCTATCTCCACAGGTCAATCCAGGGAACAAAAGTACTTCACAAGGGGACACCTAGTGCCGTGAGACCATCCCTGATCTAACACCCCCTGCTTCTTCCTTAAGTCCCTTTTTTGGTGGCAAAGTTGAGACAATTAAAGGTGTGCCTATTATACTAGATAAATTTTAGGCCCTATGGAACTAGAGATAAATTGAGTTTAAGTTGATTAAGTTGAGTTAAATTATGTGATTGCAAAGTAGAGTGCTTGTAAAAGAAATTGCTTGCAAATGAAATAAAGTACTTAACAAAATTAAATAACTTGAAAGAACATGAAGTACTTGAAAGAGATTTGCAAGAAATAGAAATGCTTGGAAAAGTAAATTGCAAGAACTAAAGTACTTGAAAGTATGTAACTTGAAAGGGTAAAGTACTTGGAAAGGAAATGACTTGCAATGAAAGTAAAATAGATGAAACAATTAAACAATTATGCCTCCATGGGCTTAGACAAACATTATGTGATTACTTCTAGATCTAGAAATTTAAACCATTAAGCATGAAAACATAGAAGCAATAGCCATAATATTAACCTAGCCTTACGATGTAGGATGGTTGGCTTGGCCAAACACTCTCCTAGTTGTAGGCAACAAGAAATAGAAATGACTTGAAAAGTAAATCTAAACTAAACAACCACAACAAGTGCACAAGATGGAGGACAAAACCTTCTGGTTTTGTGCACAAGTGGGTGAATGAAATAAAATGCTTGAAATAAAATTTGGAAATAAAATCCTAGCCACACAACCTTGTCCTAATGACAAGTGGGGCAAACACTATAAAAATAAATGCTGAAAATAAATCTAAGATCCTAGCCTTACGTTATAGGATGGTTGGCTTTGCCAAACTCTTTCCTAGATGTAGGCAACTTAAGAAAATAAAACGCAGAAAATTTACAATGAATTGAGAAATGCAAGCCCCTTAGGACTCCCTTGGGCTTGCTTACAATGAAGAATTGAAAGAGGAGAGGTGGGTACTTGTTACCCAAACTTGGGAGGCTGATCCCTTGCTTGTAGAGGCCCCAAATGACATTTTGATCACCTCTTTGGTCACCAACCTGCAAAAAACCAGCAAACAAAAAGTTGCTGGAAAAGCTGCACAAAGTGACACAAACTAAATAAAATTTCTGTTATTAACATAGAATTTTTTTGCAGAAAATTACATCAAGTAAATGTATTTAAAAATGACCTATTCTAATTGTTAGTATGCCCAAAAACGAAAGGAAAGTTGCATAAATAAATTGTAGAAAAATATGGAGGTGAAAATGGTTGGAATGAACTAATTTTCAGATCTAAAAAGAACTCTCCTAACACTAGAAATGACCTGCAAATAATGTGAGCAAGCTACAAGATATAGAGCAAAGAAGTGAGTAGAGATGTTAGATATCACAAAATACTTTGCAAAACTAAATTCTGCTCATCTAGATCTACAATAAGACTATTGCAAACGTACCCAAGCAAAAGACTTTGCTTGGGATCTCTACTCTAAACTAGTAAACAATGCATACACAAAAATACAATACCAAGTCACCTCCAAGAAATGATGTACCAAGAATACTCCCCACACATCAATGGCCTCCAAAGCTTTCTTCTATTAATCAAAGTAGAAGGTTGTTGCAAATACTTGCAACAAGCTTCTCTCCAAGAAATGTTGAGCAAGAATGAGAAAGAGAGAAAGATGGGATAGTTGGGAGAGATGGGAGAAATTTGAGCATAGTAACAGTAGGCAAAGAATAGATGAAAAATGAGGAGGGGACGGGGTTTATTTATACTTGGGAAGCAAGAGCTACCCCTCTTGGATCTCCTCCAAATGTCAATCCTTAAGCAAGATTGAAAATCTTAAGGAGGGGGGTGCACTTTCTAGGGTTTTGGTAGTAAGTGGAGGATGAGTTGTCAAGCACCTTGACAAGTCAAAAGGTGAGGTGGAGGTCTAGGAGGGCGCACGTAGGGAGAGAGGGGCTCCACCCTTTTAATTTTTCATTTTCTAAAGTTTCCTCTAGAAGGGGGGCACAACTTCCCTAGGGGGGATGACGTTTTGAAGTGATGGCTAGGTGGAAAGGGGGTATGAAGGTTAGGAAAGGGTTAGGATAGCTTAGAAAGGGGTTTAGGCATCATCTCCCATCTTTTCTCTAACCATTTTGCTAATATTACAAAAAATTGACATTTTCACTATGTTAATACTAGCAATTAAATTGTTGTTTTAGATTGACTTGGACTCCTCATGGACAAACAACTAGCAAAACTTGACCAATTAAGGTGAAACTTGGTCCAAGGGTGTAGGGGGTCTCATTTCATTTCTTTTGAGCACAAATACCCCTATCAAACTCCCAAGGACCTAGTTTTTACATTTTCTATAAAAAATTAATTAAAATACCATTAACTAGGCAATTTTAAAAACTTAAAAGAAATACTTTAGACTCGACGGAATTCCGCAAGACTTTAAGAGATGTCTAGCATGGTCATTTACAATATTCCTAGACACTAGCTACCATAGGGCTCGACCATTAGAACGCTTTTCACCACTTTTGAGGAATTATTTGTGGGAGTGAAAAACTCAAGGGAAATTAATAAGGCTGGTTAGGCCAAATTAATAACCTGAGGAAAAGAAACACTCGATGAAAGGGACTCTTCTAATGATCAAGTCCTAGGCAGCTGACCTAAACTATGATCCATGCTGACCCATTACATTATTATCCCACGCAGGGGAGCGAAAATTCCAATTACAAAAATAAGTGACAAAGGCCAAAATTGCCTTGTAGAACCAAAAAGTCTTCAACTTGGTAGCACCATTAGGTGCATATCTTCATGGTACATGGAGTTGACCCCCTAGTTGAAATAGGTGGTCAACATGTGTATTTAAAAAAATATCTGCTAGGGCATTTATGTCCCTTTGAATTTCTTACCAAGCGCCTCGTAATTTATTCTAGTGTTTGTTCTTGTCAGGATATGTTGTAATGTTATTTAGTGGACACATTTGTTGATGTACTTAATGCCATTATTGTTGATGATTGCAGCTATGTGAGACATTCTCCAGCTTACAAACCTGTGAGATGTGGATCATTGCAGCTATGTGAGTCTTTCTCTCAGTTTACAAACCCGAGAGAAAGCCCCTAAGAAGGGTACGTGGTTCCTGCCTGAGACAGAGCTAGGAACGTAGAGATGACCTCCTCCATTCAGAGAGTTGAGAAGAAATCCAGATGATTATCCAGTGGGAAAAACGATCTGTTGAGTTAGACGTGCCTGTGGCTGAGCACAAGGTGAACGTGTGAAATCCCAAAGTGTTGGGTGCTTCGTCATGTGAACATAAATGAAGATGATGTATTAGCCTCCTCTGAGCAGTAGAGTTGATGAGAAGACTCCAGATGATTCTTCTGTGTGAGGCAGTGGGAAAGAAGATCTGTAGAGTGGACGTGCCTGTGGACGAGCACAGGTGAATGTGTGAAGATCTGGTTCTTCTATGTAATGCAGTGAACCAGAGATATGTCATCCCTATGGATGTACCCCTAGTGGATGAGCACTAGTGGGTGTATCAGATCCTTTGCTATATATTGTTCAAGAATCAGACCTTCCTGTAACCCTAATTGTTATGTAAAGCATACAGGTTAGCCCCACCTTAATGTGATTAATAATAAATGTAAAAGATAATTAATCTGGTTAATATTAATAATAATTATAATAATTATAATGTGACTTAGAGAGGTCGGCCCTGTTGAGTCAATAAACACTTCTGTTGATAGGACAAGTCTAATATAAGTAAAGGAAGATTCCCCATTGTGGAATCATATCTTTCATGTGAGTTTGAAAATTTCAGCAAGTACATCTACTTGGGAAAAGTGCGCACCTCTCTTGGGTGCTAGTCTTCTAGGGTTTGAGCACCCTCTTGTGTGCTAGGTCTTTCTTGGTGGTGAAGGTCTTTCTCTTGAAGAATATAACAAAAGATTTGGTTGGGTTTTCTTCCCTTGTTGAGAAGGGTTTCCCAGGATACTGCTTGTGTTCTTGTGCATGGTGTTTCTTCTTGTGATCTTGGTTGCTGCAACATTATTGTCTATGGTTAAGTTAAATGCTAAAATGGAATGAACTTCATGCTTAACCTAGCTTATTGAAAAATCAACATGGTATCAGAGCATAGGTCTTGAAGATCCCATTGCACAAGCATTTTCCAGCCTTTCTCTCACACATCTGCAGAAACCTTACGACCCTCCTAGGATTTCCATAAATTCCGTACGACCTCCTCTTCTGAGAGTTTTTCACCACTCAAAACTTGGACGCTGGGGATAAAAAGGACATAAAAGGGTACGACCTCCTTCAACGCACCTCCAACAAGTCTCAGATTACATTTCCGGGCATTTCGAATTTTTGGCTCGAAGAGTTTCTAGGGTTTCGCCAAAATTCTGCAGAAAATTCTGAATTGTATTTCTACAAACTTCTTGAAGAAGCTCATCAACTTACCAAAGCTATCATATTTATCAGGGCTCATTGTTGGTAGTCATAAGCCCAACAAAACCTAAAAGTGCTAGCCTAGCCTAGTCGTTAGGTTTTCTAGCCTAGTTGACAAGGGTTTGTGAAGATGAGCAAAATCATGATGGGAAGCAAGCTTAGTTTTAGGAAGACAAGACTCCAAAGAAATGAAGACATCAACATCTCAACACTCTCAGGTATGGTTCCTATTAATGACAAAACTTGGCTAATTGACAGTGGTGCCTCTAGGCACATGACCGGTCTTAGAAATCATTTAACACATTTCGTTGAGAAAGAGACACATCTACATGTCGTTCTTGGAGATGATGCCAGATATAATGTGAGAGGAGTTGGAACTTCTACTTTCCAACTAGATTCAAATATTCAGCTTAAACTAGAAGAAGTACTATATGTACCCGGAATGAAGAGAAACCTTGTCTCTATTTCGGCCTTGGAAAACAAATGTTACAAAATCACTTTCTCAGAAGGAAGAGTTCTTGCATGGCACAAAGACTCTCATATAAGCTCTTCCAAAGTAATTGGTATCCGAGAAAACAACTTGTACAAGTTGACCATCAAACCTGTTCAAGCCATACTACATGACACTATCAGCTTGAGTGAGTTATGGCATAGAAGTCTTGCTCACATTCATTATAGAGCTCTTCCAGCTCTAGGGAAAATAGTAATAGGTCTACCAGAGATACAGATTCAACATAAAGGTGTTTGCAAAGGTTGTGCCCTTTGCAAAAATGTTAAAGGATCCTTTCCTAGCAGTGACAACAGATCCAAGGAAATCTTGGACTTCATACATTCAGATGTATGTGGGCCGATGACTGTTGCATCCTTAAATGGGTACTTATACTATGTACTCTTCATAGATGATCACTCCAGGAAAACTTGGATTTATTTTCTGAAAAACAAGGATGGAGTCCTTACCAAGTTTCAAGAATTCAAAGCTCAGGTTGAAAACCTGACCGGAAGAAAAATCAAAATATTGAGATCAGACAATGGAGGAGAATATACCTCAAAAGAATTTAATAGTTTTTGTATTGAAGTAGGAATCAAGAGGGAGTTCACAGTTCCTTACAACCCTCAACAAAATAGGGTTGCTGAAAGGAAACACAGAACTATCATTGAGGCAACTAAAGCAATGATACATGATCAGAGTCTACCTATGACTCTATGGGCAAAAGCTTGTATGACAACAGTATATGTTCAAAACCGTAGTCCTCATCAGATCCTGAAGAACATTACTCCAGAAGAAGCATTCACCAAAGTGAAGCCTGAGATTGGACGCTTTAGAATATTTGGATGCCTAGTGTACCTTCATGTACCCAAAGAGAAGATATCCAAACTAGAACCTTCAGGAAGAAAGGGTACATTTGTAGGATACAGTGAATCCTCAAAGGCATATCGAATGTACATCCCAGGTGAGATACAAATTGAAGTAAGCGAAGTTGTTACTTTTGAAGAAGAAGTAGCCTTCCAGAAATCCAGAGAAGCTCAGATGGAAATCGATAGTGAAACAATACCTCCTCCTCCTTCAGCAGCTCAGAGGGAGACAGATATTATTCCAGATGAGCCAATAGCTCCAGTTGATCCAATTGCTCCAGAAGATTCAGTTGCCCCAACCAACATACCTAGAGACATCATAGTTGGACATAAAAGACCTCCTCGGGCTCGACAAACTTTAGAAGAAGCAGAAGGGCATAAAGCTCCACAAGGAGCAACCAAAGAAAACAAGAGACCAAAGAGATTCTCAAGCTACCTTTCAGCCATGACCCACATTATTGACTCAGAGCCAACTTGTCA
>ML812908.1:0-28712 GCA_009831015.1 Picea engelmannii | reverse complement strand
TAACTTTGTAATGGGTTTTTATAAAGTTGTAAAGTGGTTCTTTTATTAAAGTGACTTTTTAATAAAGTGTACCTTCTAATATTAAAGTGACTTTATTTCATAAAGTGCACTTATGTAATAAAGTGAAATGTACTTTAATATTTAAGTGATTTATTTTGGAGGGGATGAATCATGGCCCTTGATCTTGCAAATGCAAGATTAGATCTTGGCCTTTGGATTTAGGGTTGGGGAAGGTGAAAAGACACTTTGGAGGGAAAATGTCATTTTTAGATTTATAAAAGAATGCATTGGGTAGTGTGCAAGACACAAGAGAAGGAGATTGAGAGAGAATTTTCGAGTAGGCTTGAGAGAGGAAAATTAGGGCAGCAAAGAGGGCACATTTCCCAAGAGAAAGTGGGCACAAATCCCAAGGGAACATCTCTGTTTTAGTGTTGAGTTATTTTTTTTGTTGTTGTTGGAGGTTGTATTGTACGGATCCGTACAGTTTGTACAACAAGGGAAAGAGGGCACAAAAATCGAGGTAGTTTTGGCACGGTTTTCAAGGCTGTATTGAGGGTTTTACTTGTTGCTATTGGGCTGTACAGAACAATCCGTACAACTGACTGTGTGCACGGATTTTGAGGTATAGTTTTCTGGGAGGGGCGTACAACAGTATGGACTTAGCATGGATTATGAGGTAGAATTTTTGGGACTGTTTTTAGTGTGCTTGGATTTCTCTTGCTATAAATTGTGATTTTGCTCCTGATATGTATTTTCCTGAAGTTGAATAATAAGATATCTCTCTCTTATTGGGTTTCCCCACATTGGTGTTTTCCCTGGCATTTGCCTAAATTTCTAAGTTATTCATGGGTGATTGAATGCTGTTCATTGTGTTTATTTCCGCTGCACAATTACGTAGCAATGTGTATTTCTGCTTATGGTAATTTCTGAATGTGTATTTCTACTTATGGAAAAACAATTATCTCTAGGTTGGTAAGTGTATGACATAATATTAGCTTGCTGATTTTTTGTCATTAAAATTTACATAGTATCAGAGCTTGATCTCTGAGTGACAGTGAATAGTGAGATTTTTCGGCAAGTTTGAAGGGGGAAAATTTGTGATTGTTTTCCTTGAGCTGTGACAGGGAATATGGTTGCATGCATTAGATTTGAGGATCGATTGGATGACATTTCCAACTATTTGGAGTGGAAGGTCCGGATGTCAGCTGTTCTCAAGGAGAACAAGATTTGGAACTATGTTAGTTCTGTTGTTGTGGTTCCCACAACATATCCTGTTTCTTTGGATTTGCATGAGGTCAAGGAGGCTAAGGCTCAGAGGATTATTCTGGATGGTGTGAAGGATCACCTTATCCCACACTTGGCTGAGAAGAAGACAACCAAAGAGATGTGGGATGCACTTAAGAACTTATTTGAGGCGAAGAATGAAAACTGGAAGATGGCCTTGAAGGCTAAGCTGCATGATACCAAGATGGGTAAGGAGGAGAGTGTTTCTTCTTATCTTACCTGGGTAACTCAAGTGAAAGATGAGCTGGCTGCTGTTGGAGAGGTCATATCGGATTCAGAGTTGGTGAGGATAGTCTTGAAAGGCTTCACCAAGGAATGGGAAGTCTTCGTGAAGTGTGTGGTGGGTCGTGATCATCTTCTAGATTGGAGCAAACTGTGGGATCATTTCATTCTGGAGGAGATTCGGGAAGGATCTCAGAGCAGTGGACTGAAGACAGATGGAGTTGATGAGAATGTTGCTCTTACTGCAAAGAGCAAGAAGAAAGGAAGTTCCGGGAGGGACTTGAGTAAAGTCAGATGTTACTGTTGTAACCGCTTGGGGCACCTTGCTTCCCATTGTCTTGAGAGGAAGAAGAAGAAGGAACCATAGGGGTCTGAGACAACTGCTACAACAACCATGGAGGGCTTTGCTTCCATGTATGACAGGGAATTTTCTTTGGTTACCCTAGTTTCCAGTGTCGATAGTGGAGGATTTGGGGGTGATATCAGATGGATTGTGGATAGTGGAGCCTCTTGCCACATGATGGGAATCTGACGAGTATTCCTAATTATCACAGAGACAGGTCCTGACCGGCAGGTGGTAAATGAAGGTGGTATGGCACGAGTTGTACGTGGAGTTGGAAGGGTTAGATTCCGACTCGAGTATGGAGGATTCCTGGAGCTTGATGGAGTTCTCTTTGTTCTAGGGTTGAGGGTTAACTTGCTCTCAGTATCAGCCTTGGAGGATATAGGATATTGTACATTGTTCAAGAGGGAACATGTATTTATTTACAGGGAGGGAGTGGACCCGATGGAACTGCAGCTGATCGGTGATCGGATGGACAAGTTGTATATGTTGCGAGGACAACCTTCAGGGTATGATTCAGCGTCGGATGAGGAGCATGAGGAGGCTCCTGAGACTGGTGGTACCAAGGATTCAGTCTTGCATTCCGAGAGAAGAGAGCGGGTCTCTTCTAAGCACTGACATGAGGCTCAATTGATGTGGTCGAACAAATGCTCAGGGTGGAGTGGATTCTCCAAGGAGCTCAGGGTTCCGGATAGCTGTCAGGAGAAGATCTTCTAGTTCAAGTTTTGTGCAGGTGTTGAGGATGGGTCCAAGTTCAAAGGAAGCTCCTACTGAGCACAGTGTGATGGGACCAGATGATGGAGATGGCAGCGAGTACATCCCTCGCTAAGAGGGAGTGTTAGATTTTTAGCTTGGGAGGTACTCAACATGTTTTGTCTTGTATGCGGATGTTACCTTATGTTGACACTACTAGGCACTTAACTTTGTAATGGGCTTTTATAAAGTTGTAAAGTGGTTCTTTTATTAAAGTGACTTTTTAATAAAGTGTACCTTCTAATATTACAGTGACTTTATTTCATAAAGTGCACTTATGTAATAAAGTGAAATGTACTTTAATATTTTAAGTGATTTCTATTGGAGGGAATGAATCATGGCCCTTGATCTTGCAAAGGCAAGATTAGATCTTGGCCTTTGGATTTAGGGTTGGGGAAGGTGAAAAGACACTTTGGAGGGAAAATGTCATTTTCAGATTTATAAAAGAATGCATTGGGTAGTGTTCAAGACACAAAAGAAGGAGATTGAGAGAGAATTTTCGAGTAGGCTTGAGAGAGGAAAATTAGGGCAGCAAAGAGGGCACATTTCCCAAGAGAAAGTGGGCACAAATCCCAAGGGAACATCTCTGTTTTAGTGTTGAGTTATTTTTTTGTTGTTGGAGGCTGTACTGTACAGATCCGTATAGTCCGTACAACAAGGGAAAGATGACACAAAAATTGAGGCAGTTTTGGCACGGTTTTCAAGGCTATATTGAGGGTTTTACTTGCTGCTGTTGGGCTGTACAGAACAGTCCGTACAACTGACTGTGTGCACGGATTTCGAGGTACAATTTTATGGGAGGGTCGTACAATAGTACGAACTTGGCACGGATTACGAGATAGAATTTTTGGGACTATTTTTAGTGTGCTGTAAGTAGATTTCTCTTACTGGAAATTGTGATTTTGCCGCTGATATGTATTTTCTTGAAGCTGAATAATAAGATCTCTCTCTCTCATTGGGTTTCCCCACATTGGGGTTTTCCCTGGCATTTGCCTAAATTTCTGAGTTATTCATGGGTGATTTAATGCTGTTCATTGTGTTTATTTCTGCTGCATAATTACTTAGCAATGTGTATTTCTGCTTATGGTAATTTCTGAATGTGGGTTTTAGACATTTCAGAGTTCATGCAAGACAATTATCTCTAGGTTGCTAAGTGTATGACAAAATATTAGCTTGCTGATTTTTTGTCATTAAAATTTACATGGAGCACCATGTGATTTTGCTTCCTGCATAATCTCTCTACACCAGGTAGGTTTCCTCTTACACTGAGCCACATCCAAAGGTTTCTCTACCTGTTCTATAGGTTCCACAAGATCATCCAGATCTAGTGGCTCATCTAACTCCTCCGTCTACATATTTGAACTGGATGACTCTGAAATCTGTACCTGAGAAGCTTCAGGCTCCTCCATCTTTGTATCAAGCTGCAATTCTTTGGAAAGTTTAGAAGCAACTTCTTCATGGAATGAGACATCCCTTCTTACCTCAATATGCCGTTCACTAGGTACATAGATCCTGTAGGCCCCTCATCTGGTTTCTCACTTGTAAATGCTTCCTCTGGAGTCTCATTTCCCAAAATAACATGAGGGCTTCTATTTTGGATGTAAACAACAATACTTGCATCTTCTGCCCAGAGAGAAGTAGGAAGATCCTGATCACACATCATTGCTTTAGCTGCCTCACAAATAGTTTTGTTCTTTCTCTTAGCGACCCCATTTTGTTGGGGGTTATATGGAACTATAAGCCGTCTCTTGATTCATGTTTCCTTGCATAAGTCTTCAAATTGGTGAGACTCATACTCACCACCATTGTCTGATCTCAGGATTCTAATGTGTTTTCCAGTTTGATTTTCAATTAAAGCCTCGAACTCATGAAACTTTTTAAAAGTTTCATTCTTTTTTTTCATGAAGTATATCCATGACTTCTTAGAGAAGTCATCTATAAAAATAACATAATACACATGCCCATTTAATGAAGGTGTGGACATAGGCCCACGTACATCTGAATGAATCAATTCTAAGATCACTTTTTCCCCTTTATTGCTGACTGGAAAATACTTCTTTATATTTTTTCCTAGCATGCAACCTTTACAAATACTATTATGATTAAACTGAAAAGTAGGCATACCACTCACCATCTTTTGAAGTCCGGGAAGCGCTTTGAAATGAAGATGCCCAAACCTCCTATGCCATAGTTCGCAAGAATTGATAGTGCTGTGAACTAGTGCTTGAATGTGCCCTAGGACTTTGTAAAGTCCTCCTTCTTTGATTCCAATAACAATGGCTGAACTGCGCTCTTTATCCTTGGGCCATAAAAGAATCTTCTTCTTCATGAAGATCACCTTGTGACCTTTATCCTCTAGAATCTCAGCTGAGAAAAGATTCTTCGTCAATCCTGGAACATATAAGATATCTTCAATATGCAACATAAATCCAGAATCTAGTTGAAATGATGTTGAGCCAGTTCCTTTGATTGCATAGCTCACATCATCTCCGAGCTCAACTTGAGAAGAGAACTTTACATTCTTAAAGTTAGCTAGACTATCTTTGTTCCCTGTCATGTGCCTGGAGGCACCACTGTCCACTAACCAAGATTTTGCACTATCTGTCAGAACAAGGTAATATTCTTTTCTTGTTTCTTGATCATTAGAAACCTCTCTAGGATTCCTCCTGTAAGTTCTTTCCTCTTCAGTAGCAACAACATGAAACTTACCCTTATGTCCCTTTCTCGATTTGGGACAGTTCCTGGCAAAGTGACCTTTCTTCTCACAGTTAAAGCATCTCTCCCTTGAAATGTCAAACTCCTTACCTTTGCAACCACTACTGTCTTTCTCCTTTTGAATAGAGAATTTCTTTTGAGAAGGGAATCTTTTCCCTTTCTTTGTTCTAGCTGTCAATGCAATATTGTCTTCTTTTGAGGAGTCGATTCTGCATTGAATCCTATCTTCTTCCTGAAGGAAATCATGCCACAACCTTTCAAAGTTACGCTGAGTCTCTCTTGCATTTACCTCAGACATGAAGACCTCACAAGCGGGTGGGAGACCATCAACAATAGTCTGCACTAAGTCATCACCATCAATTGGTACACAAATCACTAGTCACTGATCCCTGATCTGTGAGATCTTGGTGAAAAACGATGCTATTGTATCATCCTTCTCCATCTTAAGAGTTCGCAGCCTGTTCTTGAGAACCCTCTTTTGACTGGGCGCCTTCTTCTCATAAAAGTTTGTTAGTGTCAAAGCACTCCTTCGCAGTATTTAAAGGAGCTATTACAGGCATAATACTATCCTTCACTGAATAAAAAATGGTTCATTTTTCCTTTTCCTAATTCTTCTTGAAGTTTTCCCTTCCTGCATTTGAATTAGTTTCCTCTACTAAATTGGTTACAAAACTGTCCAAATCACTGTTCAAAAATATTTAATACCCTTACCTTCCAAATATTGAAGTTGGAAGCTCCTTCAAGGCCGTTTTCAGCCTTCACTGAGATCGATGTCATCTCTGCAGTAGCTTTTCAACAAATTTGAACTGTGCTCTTTAAATAATCCTCGCCAAGAACCCTGCGTGAGCTTAAGCTTGCTGCAAAATTGAGTGACTACATGCCCATGGCTCTGATACCATGTTGAAATTTAAATATAGTTCAGATCTGTAATATTTCTTAAACTACTTCTCCTTGATTTATAATTTATTCACAGTGAATATGCAGAGAAACATGAACATAAATAGAATAGAAGCATGTGTTGATGTTTTGGTAGCTGCAGGAGGTATTAACCTCCATGGATAAACCTTTGACTAGAATAGAATATTCCATAAGCAAGAGAAAACCTAAACATATGTGTGAAAACCCTGGAAGACAAGTCGGCTCAGCAGAGTAAGTAATATTGAGTTATTATATGCAGAAAAGGACAGGTCGGCCCTGCTTGAAGAGACACCTGTTCACCTAGACAAATTAGTATAAATAGAAGGCGCTTTAGCTCATTTGGAAAACACACACACACTCACTCAGTTGGTGCACATATCTTAGAAGTGTAGTAGCAGTAGAAGTAGTGCGCAATTCTGGAAGAGGAGTAGCAACAACTGCACTGGTGCAATGCACTCTTGTTCAACCTTTTGGTATGTTGATATTATGGTAGTTGTGGGAGGTATTAACCTCCACGTGTAACCCTGACAAGAATAGAATATTCTGGAAAGCAAGAAGAAACCCTAAAGCGCTTTGGACATAATCCTAGAACACAAGTCGACTAAAGAAAATAATTAATATAGAGTCTTTAGCCTCCAAAAAGAGAAGTCGGCCCAGACAACTAAGAAAGAGCAGTATAAATACAGAATGCCAGAGCTCATTTGTACACACACAGCTCGCAACTGCAACAATCTAGTGTGCATTGCAGAAATTTAGTAAGTGCGCAAGTCTGGACAGTAGCTGCAACTGCAACTACTGCAATTTGTATTTTCGGTTTTAGGCTTGGACTTTCTCTTGGTTATGGTTTGGACTTTCTGCCTTGTGTGCTAGCTCTGGAGAGAGGTACGCTACATTGATTGGCTATTGGTTCTAGGGTTGCTTCCGGTATTCTTCTCTCTGTCAAGGTTAAGGTCCTCGGGGGTGGTTTCGACCTATGGTTGGGTGACAATATTGCTATATTGTCTATGGTTAAACGAACACACCTACTTTTCTAACAGGTTATGGGCCCACACTATCTTCGGACAGTCTAACCGCTGGAAGATAGATTGGGAGGATTTGATCAGTTATAGTTGCAGTTGTAGTCAAAGTTTTTGCTGCAACAACGAAACCCTAACCCTCTTGTTGAGGCACCTTAAGTGAAAAGATTGACCTAATTTCTGGATAGCCTAGTGCGCTCCAACCTAGCACACCTCCTGGTATTCTCAAGAAGTTAAAGACGTCAAGTTTGAGTTTTTGGTCAAAGTCAAAGGTTGACCAAGTCAAAGTCAAAGGTTGACCAAGTCAAAGCAGTCATGACTTACCCTATGAAGTTAGAAAACAAGTTAGAAGGGGCTTCTAACTTCAGAGCATGGAAGACAAGGATTGATCTCATCCTTGCCAAGAATAAAGTGTTGGATATCGTGAAAGGAAAGATCGTGGAGCCACAGTTTGAAGAAGGAAAAGACAAGGAACCTCAGAACGTTGCAATTATGGAGAAGTTCAAGGACAATGACATCAATGCCATGAGTATCATAGTGGACTCTGTAAAAGACCACTTGATACCCTACATCTCTCATCTTGACTCATCTAAAAAGATGTACGATGCCCTAACTAACCTCTTCTTAGTCAGAAACATTGGACAAGTAATGAGTCTGAAGAATGAGCTCCGTGACATGAAAATGAATGATGATGACAACATAACATCATACTTTGTAAGAATCCCTCAGTTAAGAGATCAACTACAAGCTATTGAAGAAATCATTTCAGAAAAAGGAACTGGTAAATATAGTACTCAATGGCCTTCCCAAAACATGGGATGCATTTGCCGCAAGCATGAACACAAGAAAGGAGTATTCCACATTTGAAGAACTTTGGACTTGCTGTGCGCAAGAAGAATCAAGGATTAATGCAAAAGAGAAATCCCAAAATAAATACGAAGATCAAGCCTTCACAACAAAGTTCAAGAATTTCAGGAATAAGAAGAAGTTTGTCTTGAGGAAGAAACCAAATCAAGAAAAGGATATGTCAGAGATACAATGCTTCAACTGTCGAAAATATGGTCACTATAGGAACCATTGTCCTAAGTTAAGGAAAAGGAAGGAAACAGACGAAGCATCTGTTGCCGAAGAAAGGGAACCCTCAAAGAAGGCCAAGCAGGATAAAACAGAGTTCTTCTTCTAAGTCAAGGTAAAAATATTCTTCAAAGTTCTTGTACATACCATGTTTACATAGTTTCTGTACATATCATATATATCTATTTCTTAGAAGATAAGATGTTCAAGTGAAACAATACCTATGGAAGAATAACAAGATAAGGATTGCTAACATGATGACTACAAGTCAAGCAATACACATGAAAAGATGAAGTACATTGACAATCCTTGGTAACAATTCCTGTGGAAGCTATTATACAAATAACATCTGCCAGATAAGCCGAAATCATAATCAAACCTGAGGAGACCCAGAATAAGTTAAAACAGAAAGAAGTCAACAATCAAAAGGAAAAAAAAAGAAGACTTGTGACACTTTGTAAAAGGAAATAAAGATGTAGACAGAAGCCTGGACTCTCTTAGACGGAGGGAGATGATTACATAATTCCAAAAGAAGAGCATGCATTCATGTATGAAGAAAGGATTAAGAGGGAGCTAATCCTAAAATGATATGATCCATTGAGGATTATGAAATATCTGTCCATGTTCCCATTGAAAGTAACAACCATGATAAGCTGCACATGTTCAAAAGAAGTCTTCTTCGAAAAGAAGCCTTAAAGTATCCTTGGTTGTCCATCTACATCCATGATCCTATGATGAAAGGAAGAAGTTGGAATCTTCAGGGCATGGAATCTATAGAAGACTCCATGGACCCAAGTGCTAAAGAGAAACATGAGGAAGAACATAAAGATTCCAAGAAAGAAATAAAAGTCATAACGACTAGTTATTATACCGAGAATCACAAAGACCACCAGCTTGGTTCAAACCCACTAGAAGCAATCAAGCAGAAGAAATGGAAGTTATGATAGAGAACAATGTATGTAAGAAAATGTGAAAAAGACTTATGAATGGAAGCATTGCGAAATTCAGAAGTCCTTCCAGAAGAAGGGAAAAGACTATGACGACAACATGTTCCAGTAAACCAGATATACGTCTTGTAGTATCTATCAATTGGAATTTACATATAAAAGACTGTTCTTCCCAAATAAAGCAAATTGAGAAAGAAGCTTATACCAAAAAGAGACCCATGTATGTAGAATCTAGATATAAGAAGACCTTGTATGGATTCAAACAACTTGATGCAGAGTATCTTATATACAATAGAAGCGTGGTGAAAACTTTCTATTACAAAGATAGTGTATTAGAATAACTACTGAGTAGTCTGGGATGATGGATTTCCAATCTGTAATGTTCCCAACCAATTTTCGGCAAAGAACTAGGGTTTTCTGTTTGATGTTCTGTGTTTTGTTTTGCAGATTGCTCCTACAAAAAGATGTGATGAAGTATTTTTGCTGAGTTTATTGTATAGAAGACATCATAACAAGTATGGAACACATGATAATGAAGTAAATACGTAAACAAAGATAACAAGCTTCAGATTTGACCTTTATTTAGATATAATAAGAGATTTTCATACATAGATCTGCAAATCTGGTACAATATAGGAGAAATAGAGACCCTAGGTCTTCCTCCTCTGAATATAGCTGATTAGAAGATTAATTTCTTTCCCTTCTTGAATAGATTCCTCCAGATCCCAGTTGGTACGGCCCTAGATGATGAGATCTGGAGATAGTACGGCCCTGGAATGCTGGATCTGGAACTGGTACGACCTTGTCTGGCTGGAAATGCTCAATATTTCAGCCTCCTAGCAAATGACCTCCAAATGGTGTCAAAACACTCTCAATCTGTAGATCAGTGACTCTAGAGTAGGAATGAAGCAAGATTGAGTAAAACCCCTCAAGGTCCCCTTCAGATCTATGAGTATCCTCAATGAGAGTTGCACCCTCCTTCAGAAATCCTTCCTGAGCCAAATAAAATAATCCAAAGGAGATGCCCTTGGTATCAATGCTGCAAAAGGGTGCTATGACCCTAGATATAAACCTCGAATGGCATAAAACTGTAGATCTGGACGACTCCAAGCAGATCAAACCTTTTTCCTTCCAAGGATGCACCCTACTGCTGAAATCCTTTCAGATCTGTGCATCAACTCCAAGTATGATTTACTGAATACCTGTAACTGGATTAGAATGGTGAGGGAGGGATCTTTCACCTCCTTGACCAAGCTTGAACCAAGAACAGAGGAATCTATCACCTCCTTGCTGGTTGCTAGGGTCACTTTAATAATAATTCCTTAGTCTTTTACTAAAGTCACTTTAATGATAAAACTTTAGATCTTTTTAGTGACAAACCCACATTTCTTTCTCCTTGCTTATCTTGGACTATAGTCTAGAAGGGTAGCTAGAATGCTACGTCCTTGGTCTCTTATGTCAATGGGAAGGGGATATTACAGTCTCCCCTACTGGAAATTGCTTGTCCTCAAGCAATCCAGAACCATTCTCTTGCACTGTTCTTTCGCTTTCCCAAGTAGCATCTTCTATGGGCAAATCTTTTCATTTAACCAAGTACTCTTTAATGGCTCTGCTCCTTAGTTGTTTCACCCTGGTTTCCAAGATCCTTTTCGGTATGAGGTGGAGTTGTCCTCCTTCATTCATAGGTGGCAATGTCTCATTGAATAATACATGTTGGCCTAATGCTTTTTTCAAACAAGACACATGAAAAACATTGTGGATCTTACTCCCTGGGGGCAACTTCAATTCATAAGCTCTTTCTCCAATTCTTCTTTGTACTTGATATGGGCCATAGAAGCGGGGTTGTAATTTCTCAACACCACTCTTCTTGATAGATGCTTGTCTATATGGCTGTAGGCGCAAGTATACCAGGTCCCTACCTTAAAGGTGCGCTCCACTCTTTTCCTGTCTGCATATAATTTCTGCTGGTTCTGCGCTCTATGGAGATTGTCGTTGAGTTCTCTGATGATGTCCTGGTTAACCTGGATCCACTCCTTGTCCATAGGAGCCTTGCTTTTTCCAATACAATCTCTTCAAAAGTAAGAGGATCATAACTGTATAATGCCCTAAAGGGGGACATGCCAATGGACATGTGGTATGTGGTATTGTAATAATATTCTCCTAAGCAGAGCCATTTCACCCAAGCTTTCTGCTATCCTGCTACATAATTTCTGAGGTAAGCTTCTATCCATTTGTTGACAATTTCAGTTTGCCCATCAGTTTGGGGATGATAGCTAGTGCTAGGAGTCAATTCAGTGCCCACTAGTCTAAAAAGCTCTTGCCAAAAGATAGTCATGATTTGCTGCCTTGGTCACTAACAATGTTCTTAGGGATGCCATGCATCCTAATGATCTCTTTGAAGAACAATTCAACTACCTGTGTTGCACTGTAGTCCATGGAGATGGCAAAGAAATGATTGAACTTGGTTAACCGATCCACCACTACAAATATGCAGTCCTTACCTTGCGTTCTAGGAAGACCTGTGATGAAGTCCATTGAGATACTTTCCCACTTGTTCTCTGGTATTGGAAGAGGTTGTAAGAGTCCTGCTGGATGAGAGTGTTCATCTTTATTCTGTTGGCACGTGGCACATTCCCTGAGGTGGCGCAAAACATCTCCTTTGAGTCCTTTCCAAGAAAACCTTTCTCTTACTTGTCTGTATGTCTTAAGGAACCCTTGATGGCCTGCTATTGGAGCATCATGGAAGGCTTGGAGCACTTTTCCTTTGAATGTAGATCCGGGTACCAAATAAATCCTGCCTTTGTAATAAATGATCTCATTTACGACCTTGTACTTGTCATCCTGTAATTGTCCATCCATCAACTCACATGCAAACCTATTCTTTGAGTATTCTACCAACAACTACGGTTTCCAATCCACTGATAATTCTGTCATAGAATAGGTCGAAGGTCTTCTGGATAGTGCATTTGCAACTATATTATTCTTGCCCTTGACGTACTCAATATCAAAATTGTAAGCTTGAATCTTGCTTACCCACTTCTGTTGTCTCTCGTTCAAGTCCTTCTGGGATAAAAAGTACTTGAGGCTGTTATGATCCGTTCTTACCACAAATTTCGCCCCAACTAGGTACTATCGGAATTTGGACAGGGCATGCATTATGGCCAACATCTCCTTGTCATAAATGGTATAGAGAAACTCAGGGCCTCTCATCTTACGACTCTCATAGGCAATAGGATGCCTATTTTGCATAAGGACAACTCCTACTCCTGCACCGGATGCAACACATTCTAATATGAAAGGCTGAGAGAAATCAGGTAGGGAAAGTACTGGGCAAGTACTCATGACCTTCTTCATTTTCTCAAACGTGACCTATGCTTCTTCACTCCAACTGAAAGCTCCCTTTTTGGTTAAGTCTGTTAGAGGAGTGCACATTTGGGAGAAGCCCTTGATGAACCTTCTATAATAGTTGCAAATTCCCAGGAACCCCTTGAGATCTGTAAGTGTCCTTGGGGTAGGCCAATTGATGATAGCTTGTATTTTTTCTTGATAGACCTGTACCCCCTTTGACCCAATAATATGTCCTAGGTACAGAACCTCAGTCATGCCAATCTCACACTTTGACTCTTTAGCATATAAAGACTGCTCCTCCATGATACCCAATATTTCATCAACATGCTGTAAGTGATCCTCCCATGTCCTGCTATAGATCAATAAGTCATCAAAGAAGACAAGCAAATATTTTCTCAGTTGCTTGTGAACACATGGTTCATACAGGACTGGAAAGTGGCAGGGGCGTTGGTAAGGCCGAAGGGCATCACAAGGAACTCATAGTGGCCGAAGTGACATCTGAATGTAGTTTTGTGTACATCCTGCTCTCTCATTTTGATTTGATGATAGCCTGACTGTAGGTCTATCTTAGTAAAGTAGACCGCGCCATGAGGTTCATCCAACAATTCATCAATCCGGGGAATAGGATACCTGTTCTTAATGGTCCTCTTGTTCAATGCTCTGTAGTCAATGCACATACGCATTATTCCATCCTTTTTCTTAACCAACACCACTGATGATGCGAATGGACTTGAGCTCGGTCTAATATGTCCCATAGCCAACAATTCCTTGATTGCACTCTCTATCTCGTCCTTGTGCTTCTTGGGGTGCCTATAAGGTGTAGTAATGACTGGTTTGGCTCCTTCTTCCAACTCTATTATGTGCTCAAATCCTCTATCTGGTGGTTATCCCAGAGGAATAGGATCAAAGACTCTTTTGTGCTTGCTGAGAATTTTTTGTATATCTGGAGGGTATGGTTTGTGGGGTTCTTCTTTGGTATCCAATATAAAGCATTCAATTGAGTAGGCTATCTCCTCTCGCCTGAATATAGTATGCATCTTCTTTGCTATCACGATTCTAGGAGAATCCCCTGCCATTCCTTTAAGTGTAACTCTCTTCCCTTCATCTGTGTTGAGGGACATCTCCATAGTCTTATAGTTGGTTGTGATAGGCCCCAAAGTGCTGAGCCACTGCACTCCTAAGATGATATTGGTGTCAGGAATGTTTACCACATAGAAGTCCTGTGTTAAGGTGTATCGGCCTAGAGTCAAGTTCATTTGTGGAATGTACCTGTCACAAGCTATGGTACGACCCCCTGCTACTTCAACCAAGAATCCTTCAAATTCCACTGTGGGTAGATGTCTCCTCTCTACCATGGCTATATCAATAAAGTTGTGGGAGACCCCTCCATCTATCAACACAATTTCCCTTTGCCCCTGAACCACTCCTTTAATTCCAAAGGTGTTCAATTTCAGTATCCCACTCATAGAAGCAATGGTGATCTTTTTATGGCCTTTATCTGGTGCATGATCCAGTAGTGCTTCCTCTTCCTCTTTGAGGTTTGCCTGCATAGTATGGATAGCCCCATCATTTTCATCATCTGCCTCCTCCTCACTGTCATATACTACTTCGACATAGTGTATTTTCCCCTTGCCTAAGCATCTATGTCCAGGTTGCCATGGATCCCTGCAAGTGTAACATAGTTGTTTCCTCCTTAGATCTCTTCTTGTAGCCTCATCTAATTTCCCTTTTCCTCTGTCCACTGGTTTAGTGTCACGACCTCTGTGAACCATGGGTGGTTTAGGTGTGAACCTGTTTTTGTTGGCTGCTCCCACTAAATCCCTGGTGCGTTCAATGGCATCCTGTAAGGTTATGGGCTTGAAGGCTTTAACCCACCCTTTCACTGGTTCTGTCAGTCCTTCTATGAACAACATAAGTAACCTTGATTCTACCACATCCGAAACCATAACTGATACTCTTTGAAACTCTTTGATAAAGGCCTCAGCCGAACTTGTCTGTTTAAGTTGTGTAAGCTTCCTGAAATGATCATATGGGTCTCCCTTATCAAACCTGTCAATGAGCCTTTGAGTGAATTCTTGGTAAGAGGTGATGCATCCATGACCCAAGGTGGTTATTCCATGAAACCACCACTCATGTGCTTTGCCCATCAGGTACATAGTTGCAAATTTGATAGCTTCCCTTTCATCCATAGGGTTCAATTGGAGGTATGTATCCATCTTTTGTACCCATGTTGTAACCGAAAGATGATCTGATCCATCAAAGGTGGGTGGCTCCATTTTCCCTGGTCCAAGTTCATTTATACCTCTGTAACGCTCCTTAGATCTTCTTTTCATCTTTAAGTGGAAGTATTCTCCCATAGAGATTTGTCTCCTAAATCTTGCGCTCATAGTGTTGTACTCCCTCTCTCCTGTTTCCCATTCTTCTCCTAGGTTTTCTGAATCTGATGCATTAGCTTCCCTTCTTTGTGTGTTGAGGAAGGTAGGCATGTATGGTCTGGGGGTGGTTTTGCTGAGTGTATGGGAAAGAATCGATTCTCCCTCATTGGAGCAATGCTCCTCCATTTGACCTCTGTGTATAGATTCTTCATGATTCCCATTACCTCCCCGAGATCCACCAGTTTCATGATTTCCACCATACAGGGGTGGTTCTTTCCCATGCTTTTGCTCCATCAAAAACTGAGAAAGGATTCCTTGATGCTTACTCAGTTCTTCCAACACTGTTATCATTCTATCTTGTCCCCTTTGAAAATCATTAAGAGATAAGTGGAGCTCAGACTGTCCCAATGATAAGTGGTTTGCATTTCGGTCAAAGTGTGCTGCATGTTTTCTTGATTGCTCTGAAGTATCTCTTTCACTGTATGGGCCACTTTATCTGCCAAACGTTCAGTTTCTTCATATGTAGCATTTTCTGTCTTATGTGTCTCTCCCATGCTGCCTTCGTGCTCTTCCTCTTCTGGATTACCTGTCACGGGCTGGCCCCCACGGCCTCTTCTTCTGGTCTTCTTCTGGCCATCTTGTTACTTTGCACAGGCTGGTGAAGGAAATTCGCTCTGATACCACTGTAATGTTCCCAACTGATTTTCGGCCAGGAACTAGGGTTTTCTGTTTGATGTTTTGTGTTTTGTTTTGCAGATTGCTACTACAAAAAGATGTGCTGAAGTATTTTTGCTGAGTTTATTGTATAGAAGACATCATAACAAGTATGGAACACATGATAATGAAGTAAACACATATACAAAGATAACAAGCTTCAGATCTGACCTTTATTTAGATATAATAAGAGATCTTCATACATAGATATGCAGATCTGGTACAATATAGGAGAAATAGAGACCCTAGGTCTTCCTCCTATGAATATAGCTGATTAGAAGATTAATTTCTTTCCCTTCTTGAATAGATTCCTTCAGATCCGTGTTGGTACGACCTTGGATGATCAGATCTGGAGAGAGTACGACCCTGGAATGTTGGATCTAGAACTGGTACGGCCCTGTCTGGCTGGAAATGCTCAATATTTCGGCCTCCTAGCAAATGATCTCCAAATGGTGTCAAAACACCCTCAATCTGTAGATCAGGGACTCTAGAGTAGGAATGAAGCAAGATTGAGTAAAACCCCTCAAGGTCCCCTTCAGATCTATGAGTATCCTCAATGAGAGTTGCACCCTCCTTCAGAAATCCTTGCTGAGCCAAATGAAATAATCCAAAGGAGATGCCCTTGGTATCAATGTTGCAAAAGGGCGCTATGACCCTAGAGATAAACCTCCAATGGTATAAAGCTGCAGATCTGTAATCCTCCAAGCAGATCGGACCTTTTTCCTTCCAAGGATGCGCCCTACTGCTGAAATCCTTTCAGATCTGTGCATCAACTCCAAGTATGATTTACTGAATACCTGTAACTGGATTAGAATGGCGAGGGAGGGATCTTTCACCTCCTTGGCCAAGCTTGAACCAAGAACAGAAGAATCTTTCACCTCCTTGTTGGTTGCTAGGGTTTGTTTACTCAAAACCCTCAAAACGTAAGTTGTCTAGCTCAAGAGTGCAAAATGCAAAGTGAATAATGAGAATATAATGGTAAGAGGTGTGCCCTTCTCCTTCTTTTATACCTCCTTTTCTAATTTTCCATCGAGTTACTTTTTCCACATGCTAAGGATTTTAATTTAATCTTCCTTAGTCTTTTACCAAAGTCACTTTAATAATAATTCCTTAGTCTTTTACCAAAGTCACTTTAATGATAAAACTTTAGATCTTTTTAGTGACAAACCCACATTTCTTTCCCCTTGGTTATCATGAACTATAGTCTAGAGGGGTAGCTAGAGTACTACGTCCTTGATCTCTTATGTCAATGGGAAGGGGATATTACACAATCCATGGCAAACTCTCATGATGACAGAAGAAGTGCTACTTGGATATGTTTCAGTTTGAGCCTTGCCATGATGTCATGAGCTAGTAGGAAACATAAATGCTGAATTCGACCATTATATATTGTAATGATCAGAGCTATATGAAGCCTTCAAAGAAAACCAGTGTTCCATGACAGACTGAAGTACATTGAGATCAAGCATTATATTCTTCGCGATGAAGTCTAGAAAAGAGAAGTGGTTCTCCAATATATCTCCACAGATGAGCAGATGGCGAATAATTTGGTAAAGCCTATGCCAAAGATGAAAAATTTGTGTACTTAAGAAACAAGCTGGAGCTCGTGGAGACAAATTCCTTATTGAAAAAGGAAGAGATTACTCCCAGGTTCGGAGGGAGCACTGATATGTTATTGATTTATGGACAGTCATTTTTCAATTTGAAAATGGTCAAGGATGAGCAGTTCCTTTCCAGCTCGAAAAGTGGTTTGAGATTTCTGACAGACAAGCATTTTCCAGTTCGGAAAATGGTCCACATCGAACAATCATTTTCGTAATGAAAATGGTTCGATAGATTGCTGATGTACCATAGATAACGATTCCCCTTGTGGCCAGTGTGGGGGAATGGTCTAGGCCAATCATTCTTCTTGGTAGTCCTTCTAAGTAGTGGTCAAGTAGAATGGTCTGCCTTGTCGGGCAGTCATTCTTTCGAAGTTCACAGTTGTGAACAGTTTCGAAGAATGGTTCGTTTTGGAGGTTGGTGTAGGAGAATCATTTCCATTAGGAAATGGTCCGGACAGTCATTCCCTAGGCCAGACTCATTCTATCTAGGTTGCACTATGATTAGTGCCGTAGGAATGGCCTAGTTAGGTGAATGGTCCAGGTTCAACAATCAGGGACATGCATTCCCTAGGGTAGACTCATTCTCCCCAAGTTGCACTATGATTAGTGCCGAAGGAATGGCCCGATTAGGTGAATGGTCCAGGTTCAGAAATTAGGGACAATTATTCTTCTATGCTTGAGAAGAATAGTCTAGATAGCCCATCTTTGATGTTTTACCTTCTGAGGGCAGATGCTCTTCCAGATCTCACAGATGTGAGTGGAAGAATGGCCCAGATGACTCAGTTTATATCATGATATTGTTTTATGCACGCTGATATCAGATGATATGATTGCTGTGGAAACTGTATGTCTCTGGACAATAGATGTATGCTACTGTGGTGGATGTGTTCCACTGATTGTGACTATGTGTCACTGATTAAGTAGCCGTGTGCTACTTGGTGTGGTTGTGTACCAATGGATAGTAGTTGTGTACTACTATGAATAGACACAGTTGTGGTCTATTGGATGGGATTGTTCTGATTGCCATGGAGACCATTACTAGTGTTGGAAATGATTACCAACTAGATGGATAGTCAGTGTGTTGGTGAACAGACATTCTCCAGGCGGAAAATGGTCCAGGACAATTATTCTTCTAAGACGTATGTCTAGATCAAAAGAATAGTCCTTGTAGCACATGGCGTGGCCTCCAACATCTATTAGAACAATTATTCTTCTAGGACATATGTTCGTATTAGAAGAATGGTTCTTGTATCACTCTGTGGAGTGAGTGACTTATTGAGCATCATGACTGTTTACATAGATGGAGTATGGCTTCAAGAGATGATGCATTTGATGCTATCAGATGATACTGATAGTGATGATGGTGCTCGTGATTTGAACATGAGATAGCTTGTGTGGGTATGATGATGCTACCAGTTGAATGGTATGTTTGTGCTCAAGACCATTGTTTTCAGTACCTCCCTAGCTAGGATGGAGTGTTGATATTATGGTAGCTGCGGGAGGTATTAACCTCCACGTGTAACCTTGACAAGAATATAATATTTTGGAAAGCAAGAAGAAACCCTAAAGCTTTGGACATAACCCTAGAAGACAAGTTGGCTAAAGAAAATAATTAATATTGAGTCTTTAGCCTCCAGAAAGAGAAGTTGGCCAAGACAGCTAAGAAAGAGCATTATAAATACAGGGTTACACACACAACTCGCAACTGTAGAAATCTAGTGTGCACTGTAGAAATTTAGTAAGTGCGCAAGTCTAGAGAGTAGCTGTAGCTGCAACTATTGCAACTTGTATTTTCAGTTTTAGGCTTGGACTTTCTCTTGGTTATGGTTTGGATTTTCTGCCTTGTGCGCTAGCTCTGGAGAGAGGTACGCTACATTGATTGGCTATTGGTTCTAGGGTTGCTTCCGGTATTATTCTCTCTGTCAAGGTTAAGGTGCTTGGGGGTGGCTTCGGCCTATGGTTGGGTGACAATATTGCTATATTGTTTATGGTTAAACGAGCAGACCTACTTTTCTAACATGGTACTCTTACTTGTGCACTACCTTGGAGAAGGTGCACTCTCTTGGTTTATTTGTTGGTTCTAGTGTGGCTTCCTAGAATCATTCTATCTAACAAAGGTTAAGGTGCTTGAGGGTGGCTTTGTGCCTATGGTTTGGTGACAATGGTGTAGCATTGTTTATGGTGAAACGAGCACAATATTCTAACAAGTTATGGGTCCACACCACCTTCGGAACAGTCTAACCACTGGAAGGTAGATCCACAGCTCTCTGCCAACCTCGTTGTAGCACAATTGCAGTTGCAGCTAGGGTTTCTGATCTTGGAGCAGCAACAAACCCTAACCTGATTGTTCTGGCACTTTAAGTGAAGTGTTTGGCATAATTATTGGATATTTTAGTGCGCCCTAACCAATGCATCTCCTGGTGCCCTCAACCATAAAAAACGTTAAAGTTGAATTTTTTGGGTCAAAGTCAATGTTTGACTGGTCAAGGTCAAAGTCAGAGGAAGTCATGACTTCCTCCATGAAATCAGAGTGACGCAGCAGAAGCATGGTCTCTTGGTAGAGCATGGAAGACAAGGATTGATATCATTCTTGCAAAGAACAAAGGATATTACTAAAATAGACATAAGTTAAAAATTACTGAAACAGACATAAGTTAAAAATTACTGAAATAGAAAAAATATTGATAGTAGATATTGATCAGTGATACATCATGAACTCCGAAAAAGATACATCGTACAAATCAATCAAACTCTAAACATCATACTCATAGAACATAGACATACTGATACATGATACAAATTATACAATGATATGATACATGTAACATTAGAATTTAGAACCAATGTAAATGAACCATAAAATAGAACCATAAATACTAAATAGCAGCGTGCAGATTTCTCATTAACTTTAGTCTTTAAGTCATCAAAATAAAAATGTATTACATAGATGCCGAGGGAATTCCACTCCAAAATACAAAACAGAGTAGAATCTAGATACAAAATAGGTAGGAATCTCATATCTCATAGATATTAGAGTCATTGTCAGTGTCAATAGTCTTCCTCCATGTCATAATCAACATCACTACCACTATCCTGTCCTCCATCCTCCTGCTCCTCTATTCCCAATCCAAGCTCTGCTGGTGAAATATGACTTCCAATCGATGCAAACTGTGTCAATCTTCCTCCACAAACCTATCACGAGCTCTTCAAAAGTCAAATGAACAACTAAAATCACAAAACAAAACCCTTTTTATCTCCCGCTGGATGGTTTACATAGGACAGGTGTCTCAAAATCGTGACATGTCCTCAGGAAGGTGTCCAACACGGTTTGGTGACGTGTCCTGCACTCATGACACGACTTGATCACGTGTCCAACACGTATCGTAGCGTGTCTTCACTTGGACACCGTGGATACAGACACTTGGCCCCTTTTGGACGTGTCAAGTGACTTAGCCGTTAGATTAGATGACTCTTCAACTTCCCTCATTGAGTCGACTTAGGGATTGAGGTGCCCTCATTTAATTTTCTTCATGAGCATTTGGAGAAGAGAGAGAAGGAGAAGTCAAGCTAGAGAAGAGAGTGTTGACCACCTATTTCAACTAGGGGGTCAACTCCATGTGCCATGAAGATATGTACCTGATGGTGCAACAAAGTTGAAGACTTGTTGGTTCTACAAGGCAGTTTTGGCCTCCACACTTATTTTTGTAATTGGAATTTCCGCTCCCCTGCATGGGATAATAATGTAATGGGTTTGCATGGGTCATATTGTAGGTTAGTTGCATAGGACTTTATCATTAGGGAAGTCCTTTCCTAACTTTATTTCACCCCCTTACCTAACCATCACATCATTTCATCATCCCCCTAGGGAAGTTGTGCTCCCCATGGAGAGAAAATCATGGAAAGTCAAAAATTAATTAGAAAAAGACTCTCTCTCCCTAAGTGCGCCCCCTTTAGTTTAATTTGCTGTTGGACAAAGTAAAAAAGGTGCCACCTCACCCCTCATTTATTTACCAAAACCCTAAAAGCTACCAAAACCCTAGAGTTGCGCCCCCCTTCTTGAGATGCTCAATATCTCTTAATGAATGACACTTGGAAAGCATCCAAGAGGGGTCACTCTTGGCTCCCAAGTATAAATAAAGGCCTCTCCTCCCTCATTTCACATCTATTCTCAGTTTACTGTTACTATACCCAAATCTCTCCCAATCTTCTCTCTCTGCCATCTTGCTCTCTTTCATTTCTCAAGCTGGTCGCAAGTATTTGCTCAAGCTTGCTTCTAATAAAAGAATCTTTGGAGGAAATCTTTGGCATTGGGAGTCTTCTTGGTGCTTGGCTTTGGATCTATATTGGAGGTGACTTGTGTTATTGCTTTCTTTGAGTTTTTAGCTTCTAGATCTAGAGTAGGAGATCCAAGCAAAGTATTTTGCTTGGATAGATCTATAGTAGTATTGCTCTAGATCTTAGTGTAGTAGTTTCCTTTCTTTAGCAAAGTATTTTGTTAATGTTTTTGGGATCTACTCACCTCCTTCTTTGTCTTATAGCTTGATCTCTATTGTGTGYAGGTCACCAAGGGTTGAGAAAGGATAAATTTCAGATCTGAAAATTTATCCCTTCACCCACTTGAAACCTTATAAATTTTCTGTTCGTTTCATTCACATTTCTATAATATTTTTTGGGTATATTTCTGCAATAGAATAGGTCATTTAATCATCTATGATACGCTGTTTTAATTACCTAAAATTTCTGGTTTTTTCTAACAGAATTTTTCACAAGTTGTGGTGCTTTTGCAACTTTTCCAGCAAGGTTTTCCCTGCTGATTTGTTGCAGGTCTGCATCAAAGAGGAGGGTCTACAGCTCATTTGGGGCACTTACAAGTCCAAGAGAAGCCTCCTTTGTTGGGGTAACATATCCCTAACACTTCTTCTTTTCTCCATTGTAAGAAAGCCCCAAGAGAGTCTCTAGTGCTTGCACTTCTCTAAGTATTTAATTTTCTGCAATTTATTTTTATTCTTTGCCTACACCTTGCATAATGGATTGGTCTAGCCACCCATGCAAAGTCGTATGGCTAGTTTTTACATTTTATTTTCAGCATTGCAATTTATTTTCTTGTTTGCCCCACTTGTCCTCAAGACAAGGTTGTGTGGCTAGGATCTATCTTTTTCTTTCCAAGTCAATTTATTTACATACTTTTATTTTTCATCCACATGGACACAAAAACGGTAGGCTTTGTCCTCCACCTTCTGCCTTTGTTGAGGTTGCAAGTAGTTTAGTTTTATTTTCAAGTTCTTTATTCTTTATTGTTTGCCTACACTCTGCAAAGAGGATTGGCTTTGCCACCCATGTAGTACCATAAGGCTAGGTAGATGGTTGATGCTTTTTTTTGCTTCTAGTTTTCAAGTTTCATGTGATATCTTAAGTTTTAGAAGCACATATTTCATTTGCTTAAGCCCATGGAGGCATAGTTCATTTACTTGCAATTTACTTCATTTTTCAAGTTTCTTGCAATTTACTTTCTTTCAAGTTCTTGTAATTTATTTTTCTGTCAAGCATTTTTATGTATTTTCTTTCAAGCACTCACAATCTATTTCAAGGACTCAACCTAATTAATCTTTAAGAGGTTCAATTTATCTTAGACTCATAGGGGATCAATTTACTAGTTTAATTAGGACACCTTTCACTGTCTCAACTTTCGCTATCAAAAAAGGGACTTGTGGAGGCGGCACGGGGTGCTAGATTAGGGATGGTCTCACGGCACTAGGTGTCCCCCTTGTTGAGCACCCTTGCTTCCCGGATTGACCTGTGGAGCTAGGGTAAGGCCTTGTTTGCCTTACTTATTGAGCACCCACCAATCCTTTTGGAAAAAGCGGGGAGAGTTTTAGGGAAGTCAACTAGTCTAGGATTCAACTTCACTTAATCAACCTAATCAATCTAAAATTTATCCACAAACAACCTTGGTTTAATTTCATTTCACTTTCATGGTTCATGCTCTTTAATTTCTGCAAGTACTTTAATTTCAAGTTATTTTCCAAGCAACTTTATTTTAGCATTGTGGATAGTTGAACTTGTAGAGCTTAGAAGTTGCACATCTTTTGCCCGTGGAGGCCATTTTTCATGCTTTATCTCTTTTCCTCTCAAGTTGCGCATTAACCCGTGGAGGCTCTTTTGGTGGTTTCTTTCATCTCCTTTGAAGTTGCGCATTGAGCCATTGAGCAACCCCCTTGAAGTTGTGCACCAGTCTTGGGGCACTTCATTGTTTGGGTGTTGAGTTGTGGATGCAATCTTGAGTTATTTTTCTCCTTTCCCTGCACAATCAAACCAAAGTTAGTTCAATTGTTGCTTTAATTTAGATCCAATAAGTGCTTGTCTCTCTCATTTGTTGATAGTTGTATATTGTTGTAGCATCTTATTCTTTATATTCCTTATTGTGTAGATAGTTGTTTCATTTCTTTGTATCTATCTAATTGTAGAGTTTTGTAAAGTTATTCTTTCTAATCTTTGTAAGTTTAGCTAACCCCATTTTCCCAACCTTAGGCACTAGTCTTAGTTGTCCTAGGGAAAGGTTTGCCTTTGCATTTGAAAGTTTTTCATTTGCATTGTTTGCCTCACATATAGGCTAGTTTCCCCCCAACCTTTAACAAGTAAAATTAACTCCTAGAATCAATCTAATAATTCACATAGTAACTAGGGTCTACCCCCCTTGGCTTCCCTAGGAGTAAGCCTAGACGGAAGAAGTTCAAGTCGAGGTGACAGTGGGATTGAACTTAGGCATTGTGACTCCAAGGACACACTAAGGGGATTGGACTTAGTCCATGTTTGTAAGTGTGTATAAGGACGACAATAGAGAGGAAGCTTGCTGAGTTTGGCATGTATTCCAGGGCAAAAGTTTAAAGAACAACATGAAAATTGAGGTAGAGGGTACAACCAGCAAGGGATCGTACAGTAAGGATTTTAGTGAGACTATACAACAGTTGTGGGAATGGAAATCGAGGAGGCCGTACTGCAGATTTCTGAGGAAGATTTGGCACGAATTTCAAAGCTGTCGTAGAACAACTTTGACACAGAAATCAAGACAACAGACTTGGCACAAATTTCTGGACTGAATCTATACAGTTTGTACAACAAAAGGGAACGGAAAACGAGGACCGTACAACAATGATTTTTTGGGCACAAATTTCAAGGAAGTTTGGCTCCGTTTTCAAGGAAATTGCTGGGCACATTCTTGAGATAGGTTTGTTTTTTTTGCTGGTAATTATACTTCTGTAGAAGACAATATTTTTCTTAGCTCAGTGTTGAAGTTTGAGTAGCTTCGGAAGATATTCTTATCGTATTTGTATTGTATTAGACCAAGTCAAAACCCTAAAGAATAATATTATGTTGTATTTGTAAAGTCGGCCCTATTGTGCCTTTGTAAAAGTCAAATGTAAATTAGAAAGTGTCAATTGTACAAGTCAACCCTGATCTAATTAGAGAGTGACTTAACTACTATTTATATGAGTCTAGGTGCCTCTCTTGGAGAACACATACAACACAAGTTCTCTCTCAAGGAAAAGTGCGCAAGTCTTAGGAGGAGATGTAACTATAGAGTAGGGTTGTTTCGTGGAGGGTTTTGGTTATCTTTTGGAGGTCCATCTTGGTCTAGTGGTGCGCTACCCTATTCTAGTTAGGGTTTCTGGCCTATCTTCTCATTATCTTCTGTTTTGTGAGATCTCTCTTGGAGAGAGACATTGTACTTGTTGATGAATCTATATTGAAGAAGCTTTGCTGGGTTTTCTCACCCAAGAGGGTTTCCCAAGATAAATCTTGTGTATACTGTGGATGTCTTTCTTTCACTAATCGCTATACATGCAGTTATTGTTCTAATAGTTAAAAGTTAAATAATACATAATACACTTAACCGCGTAAGCGAAATTTAACACTCAAAAAATAATAAAAGCCCCTCTCTCCCTAGTTTTCCCCTTGTGGGTTTTTCCCGTGTCTAAGTTTGACCAAAAAATCTCTATGTTTCTTTTTTCTGGGTGTGTTTCATTTCTGGTTTATTGCTGTAGCAGACTTCATGTGTTTCAGTTTATGAGCTATTTTTTATTGCTAACTAATTTGCTGCTGAAAGTGCAATGTGGGTTGGGCATTGAACTATGCCGTCTCATTGAGACTTGAAATCGGGTTGGGGTCTGAAATTTCTACATATTATTCACTGGATCAAGGATGTTGTGGCAACAGACAACCAGACACCAAGGAGAGACAAGATGCAACTCCCTCTAGCCTGGATGTAGTGCCTCAAACCCTTGACGTCACCCTCCATTGACCATGACGTCATCTTCTAGGGTTTCCTGGCATTAGGGTTTAATGGACACTTGGGGTACTGGTGATGATTTGGCATGATCATGACAGTGGAGGCATAGCTTTTCCATTGCTCCACTTCCAGACGATGCCACATGGCGTTTGGAGGCCCTCTCTTAGCCTAATAAGTCTTGACGTCAGCACACATGTGGCCATTTATGATATATTTTGCATTTTAGCATTTTCTAAAGGACAAATGAGGGGTTGACCCCACTTCTATTTTTATATTAACATTTATTGTGGACAAATTCGCTAGGCTAGCCTCATATAAGAAGGCTAGCACTAACCTTCCATTTTCGCATCATGACTTCCTCACCTTTGTGGGGTAACACTTCTACTTTTTCGCTATTTCAACCATTCTTGGTTTTTTCTCTTATGCGCTATGCTTGAAGGAGAATGTCTTGTGGATGCTTTGCTCATTTTGGATAGATATTTCTGCAATAAGTTTTTAATGCTCTTGCTTTCTTGGATGAGGAAAGTGATTTTCTGCAATTCTGTTGTCTTTTGTTGATGTAAATGGTGAAATTGCTATTTTGTATCAAGAAGTCTTGTTTTGTTGAAAGTTGAAACCCTAAGAGAGGAACATAAGTGCTTCTTCCCCTCATAAAGTTTTATTTGTCCAAATTTGTGAAACATCCTTGCTAGGATTAGAAGCCTAAAGCCCAAAAGTGCTTGCACTTTAGAATTTTAGCCCTAGACATTTGATCCTTGACCTAAGTGAAGCTACAAGAAGGGAAAAACGGTATCTAGGGCCCAAATATGCTTGCACCCTAGATATCCTCTTCCTCAAAGTCTAAAGACTAAGGCCCAAACATGCTTGCACCTTAGGGTTTAGACTCTACCTCTTGGTTTCAATTAGATTAATCTTCGAGTTTAATGCATTCGAGGCTCCATAGGCCCTAGAATGACGACACTGATCTAGAAGTAATCTTGTGGTGAAAGTAGTTGCTAAAATCACTTTTTTTATTCTATCAAGTATTCTACTAACATTTCTAACCCTAACTCTAACAAACTCACAATATTTGTTGCTGCTGTTACAAAACTTTGCTACAACCACTGAAATTTGTCTTATTTTGCCGCATACACCTAATTATAAGTGGCTTAACTTGTTCAAAAATCACCTCTAACAATTGGATAATATTCTATTGGTTTAATGTTTACTTTTCATGGTCAATTGTGGTGTTTCTGAGCATTGTTTCTTGTTGCTGTTGCAAATCATTTATAGCTGTTATAAAATTGTTTACTGCTGTAATTTGCAACAGCCAATGTAATTTTTCTTGTCTAGTGTCTAAACAGGCATTGTTGCATGCTTTAGCTTGGTAATTGTCAAATATATGTTGCAAATTGTTCTTATTCCGGGCAGGTACAACAAATCGCCTTACGACTTCTCTTTCTTTCCTAGACCTAGACCTAGACCTAACTGACAGGTGACCAAGATAGGGGGTGGTAGGCTTGGCTATTTCTTGCTATTTGATTCCTTGAGGTCACTAGGGAAGCCTCCCTTGTGATGGCCCTCTTTCATCACTAAAACGAGGGAGTATTCTACTTAGGTGACAATGGTAGTTTCTTCCACAGTTACACAAAATTTGGGGATCTTGTGGAGGGATTTGTACAAGTACAAATCCTGCGATAACAGTACCTTTAAGGTTTGTTATGAACTTGGATATGTAGCTGACTGCAAAACTAAGTTCTGGTTTAGTGGTTGTAAGATAGATCAAATTTCCCACTTGTTTCTTGAAAATCAACTCATTTTTCGAGTTTGAGTCAACTTTTGCTGAAAGTTTCAGCCCTTTCTCCATCGGTGTAGATGAATTTTTACGATCAGCCATCCTGTATTTGTCTAATAGGCTTTGGCATGCTTAGTATTGAAGAGAAAACACATTTGTTAGTTTGCCAAACTTTTACACCTAAGCAATAATGTAGGAGGCCTAACTTTACTATTTATTATTATTATTACTATTTAGGAGGATAATAAATAACTATTTATTATTATTATTACTTAATATATATATTATTTAATAATTAATAATTATATTATTAATTATTAATCTAGAAGAATGTCGTCCCGATGTTGTCCAAACATGAACACTGCCTCTCAACGTGGGATACTTTCTTCATCATGCCAAAGCTTGTCTCTGAAGTATACAAACTTCACCCTAGACTCATGACACTTGTCTGTCAGTCTTGGGAGATGTCTCTCTCCCACCTGAACCGAGGGAGAACTCCTTCTGCAACTCTCCCTCTGAGCCAATTGACTCTCTCTAAGATCAGGCTCACTCTGGGTCCGCATGTGATAGCATCTAGCATCTTGAGTCTTTATCATTCCTTGTCAAATCACCATGACTAGGACAAAGACCATACCAGGGTTGTTCACCACAGGGACACACCTGTGAGTGAATGTCAGCCCGATGCTAACTGACACGTGGAAAGCACCTTGAGTCCATATTATTCCTTGTCATGATCAAGGAAGGACTACGCCTGGGCCCATTTACCACAAGTACACCTTTGTGATAAATGCATCCTATCTCCCTTGGTATGTAGCCCAATCTAGGAGAAGGTCCACTCGATGCTTACTCGGTATATTGTAGCAAAAGGTCTGTCACACATGGCACTCCCATGTGGACTTATAGAGGCTACTCCCTCTAGAAACACTAGGGTGAACTCCCCATAGTGTGTGACGTCAAGGTCAACTCCCTTGACATGTCCTCATGTGCTCTTCACAAGGGATGTTTGGGATATAAGCCCAAACCCACTTATCCCTTCTCAGATAAGTGTCCTCATAGATCAACTCAACTTAGTCACATAGGAGTACGATCTAGAGAATGTCCGTCACACATGGCATTCCCATGTGGACTTCTAGAGGCTACTCCCTCTAGAAACACTAGGGTCAACTCCCCATAGTGTGTGACGTTAAGGTCAACTCCCTTGAGATGTACTCATGTGCTCTCTACAAGGGACATGTCCTCATGTGCTCCCCACAAGGGACGACGGGATATAAGTCCAAACCCACTTATCCCTTCTCGAATAAGTGTCCTCACAAATCAACTCAACTCAGTCATAGAGGA